>JAAGKR010001468.1:30819-124653 GCA_011419295.1 Clarias macrocephalus
GCCCCCCCCCCCCCGCCGTTAAGGTACATGAAATGCTTTTGTGCCCAATGATAACCTACAGTAAGAAAGAAAACTGACAGGACATTTGATTAAGATGAACAATGTTCCAAAAAGCATAAATAAATGCACTCTTTATGCACAAAGATCTACAAAACAGGTCAAAAATGAAAGGAGTAACAATTCACCTGTAACTAATGTGCGGGTTATGTGCCAGTGGTAAGGCTAAACTTAACTCAGCTTTAATTTAATTACATTTTACCAGCAGGATTACATATACTAGAATGATTAGTTCATGCAAATGATTTTCTGAACATGATTAAATTTGTGTTGATGCTTACTAAATATGTCTTTGTTCGTTCTATTAGTTTCTATGGATACCTGTGATTGTTTCAGACAGAAACATATTGTGACTTGATTGAACTCATAAATTGATCACATAAATGTGTGTGTTTTTCACACAGGAAAGTGTCAACACTGTCATTATCCTTGCCATGGCCAAATGACCATAAAATACTGTTACTAGGAAACTGGTGAATATACAGTAGATTAATGAAATAGCATTAACTAGTTTATTTCAGTGACAAACAATTTAGCCAACAAGTGAATTGTTGGATTGTGTGGAGAAATTCCAAAGGCTACAACATATAAACATCAACACGGAGTCACATGTTACAGTATTTCTAATAATAATAATAATAATAATAATAATAATAATAATAACAATAATAATAATAATGGAATTCACAGAGCTCCTAAGAGCGACCCATGCTTTCACATATGTTTGTAGAAGCGGTCTGCATGACTAGGTGCTTGATTTTATGCACCTGTAACCATGGTAGTGATTGGAACACCTTAATAACATTATTTGAGTGGGTGAGTACATACTTCTGGCAATATATATATACTCACCTAAAGGATTATTAGGAACACCTGTTCAATTTCTCATTAATGCAATTATCTAATCAACCAATCACATGGCAGTTACTTCAATGCATTTAGGGGTGTGGTCCTGGTCAAGACAATCTCCTGAACTCCAAACTGAATGTCAGAATGTCAGCAATTCTGAGCGTGGCATGGTTGTTGGTGCCAGACGGGCCGGTCTGAGTATTTCACAATCTGCTCAGTTACTGGGATTTTCACACACAACCATTTCTAGGGTTTACAAAGAATGGTGCGAAAAGGGAAAAGCATCCAATATGCGGCAGCCCTGTGGGCGAAAATGCCTTGTTGATGCTGGAGGTCAGAGGAGAATGGGCCGACTGATTCAAGCTGATAGAAGAGCAACTTTGACTGAAATAACCACTCGTTACAACCGAGGTATGCAGCAAAGCATTTGTGAAGCCACAACACGCACAACCTTGAGGCGGATGGGCTACAACAGCAGAAGACCCCACCGCGTACCACTCATCTCCAGTACAAATAGGAAAAAGAGGCTACAATTTGCACGAGCTCACCAAAATTGGACAGTTGAAGACTGGAAAAATGTTGCCTGGTCTGATGAGTCTCGAGTCTCTGAATTTGGCGTAAACAGAATGAGAACATGGATCCATCATGCCTTGTTACCACTGTGCAGGCTGGTGGTGGTGGTGTAATGGTGTGGGGATCTTTTCTTGGCCCCTTAGTGCCAATTGGGCATCATTTAAATGCCACGGCCTACCTGAGCATTGTTTCTGACCATGTCCATCCCTTTATGACCACCATGTACCCATCCTCTGATGGCTACTTCCAGCAGGATAATGCACCATGTCACAAAGCTCAAATTGTTTCAAATTGGTTTCTTGAACATGACAATGAGTTCACTGTACTAAAATGGCCCCCACAGTCACCAGATCTCAACCCAATAGAGCATCTTCGGTATGTGGTGGAACGGGAGCTTCATGCCCTGGATGTGCATCCCACAGATCTCCATCAACTGCAAGATGCTGTCCTATCAATATGGGCCAACGTTTCTAAAGAATGATTTCAGCACCTTGTTGAATCAATGGCATGTAGAATTAAGGCAGATCTGATAGTGTGTGTTGTGTGTGTGTGTGTGTGTGTGTGTGTGTGTGTGTGTGTGTATATATACTTTCATAAATCAATCAAATCACATTAAAGTCTTTTGAACTTTAGCAGTATTTCAAACTTAAGACCTATATAAAAAAGGTGAGGGCAAAAACTCTTTTTCAAGTGCAAAATTGTAATTTACCTTTTTTCTGTAACAGAAAACATTGTTGAATTTATTTTAATGCCTGAACAAGATTAATGTGACAGCATTCCTCTACATTAGCCTTCTTTAAATGTACTACCATTCTGCACATCATGCTGGTCTTTGTTTTATGACTGCTTCCATTCTGTATTTCAACTTTATCACTAACATCATTTAGAAAAATGTGGATTTCTTTTTTTTTATTTTATTTTTTTATGGCTCTTACTGTAGGTCCAGCAGTTTATCTTAGTCTCAAGATTATTGGACACAAATGTCCTTTAGGTAAATACTGAACTTCTCCCTAAGTTCTAAAAAGACTCAAGAAGAAAGAATTGTTTTGTAAATATATTTAATGATTTTAAATCTATATTTTCAAGAAACAATTATATTATGAATGCATGCAGATATATCAACGGACAAGGTGGTCTAACATAATTGTTGAGTATATATATTATATATATTGTATATATATAAACTAAAATTATGTATGTTCGACCACCTTGTCCATTGATTACACCATGCATTCATAGTTGTATCCGTTTGACAAGTTGACAAGTTGACAAGCAATGTCACAACATTTATTTCTGTTAAGAGTTGCATTAATTTCTCTCCAAGTTCTTGTATTGATGATGTCAGTCAGACCGCTGCATAATAGTCTTAGCAATTAATGGGTTTTCTTAATGCTACACAGCTGTTCAGTCTCCTGTTCTCTTTGCATTGTGCATGTGGAAATGCTCTCACTTTCACTATTAAACATAGTCTTGAATTCTTCTGAAAAAAGACTTTCATCACAATAATGATTTTATTTTATTTTATTTTTCATTCCAGGTTTTAATTATGCGTTTTACAGTTCTTAACCCTCTTTAGTTGTTTTTTTTTGCTTAAATGTGACAAATTTTACATTCATAACCACATACAGTACATAACCATACACAGCATGATATGCAGTGAAATGCTTATACAACTGTTCGTGGCCTAAAAATGGAAAAACAGGATGGAATAGGAAGATAGGAGGATTTAACTGCAATAAAAGAAAAATTGCAATAAGGAGATTCAAACCGATTCAAAAGCTATAATAAAAAAGTTACACTAAAATATAATTAAAATAGAAATATAAACGTACATGGGATGTGTAGAATGTGCAATATAAAAGTGTTTAAAAGGGTGAAGATAAGACGTGTAGGTGTGAGTGAACCAATGATGTGTGTGTCTGCAGCAGTGGTATTATCTAGGTCTTAAAATGCAAGTTAGTCCTCTTTTGACCCTACTGAAACAGAGGACATGTCTTCTGACATGATTGTTTAAAGAAATGAGAAGCTCCTCACCGTATCAGTTAGGGTTAAATAACTTGTTGCCAGCAGAACCATATTAACCACTTCAGTAATTATCCAATGGAAGGATCACACCTACTGTATTTGATTAGTTAAATACGTGTGGTACCTGTTTTTTTTTTTGTTTTTTTTTGCCAGGCAGGGTAATTTCTAGTGCATATTCAGTTTAGCATTACAGACAGACGTCAACTGTTTATAGTCTTTGTAATGCAATATATGAACTGTTAATATGATGGCCTCAGCTCTGTTCTACAGTAAGCTGGAGAACGTGCTGACTTTTCTGCATTGACCGTATGTGTCTATTAATGTACGAGAGGTGTTCAAGTCAAACGAGGACTTTTAGTTGCACAGATTAACATGACTGATCTCAGAGAAAAAATTACCTTTATTCCTCTATATAATCCCCTGCTACTAATGCACTTTTCCCAGCGTTTCACTAGTGCTTGGATACCATCGAGATGGATAGTACGCTGGAGCCATGATTTGACTGCCTGCTTCACATCTGAAACACTGGCCTCATAGAAACCCTTAGCGCTCAGAGTAGTTGCATTAGCTTTTTTTTTTTTTGCATTACTATGTTATGATTATATCAAGGCTTAGAAATTGTGCAACATAGACTGTTTCTTTGAATCTTTTTTTCAGCACAACCTAGGTAATATGATGATCTAAATTTTATTTCATTTTAACCAAGTATATAAACATGACTTAGCAAGAACTAATGAGAAAATGTTAAAACAGACTTTATAAATAAAACAACAGACTTTTTAAAAAATAAATTGTTGTCAAGAACACATGCACACGCATATTCTGGTAGGGGTCAAATTGACATGTTTTTAAAAAGTTTTGATTTTATATTACATGTATGAATACTCTAACAGAGTTTGATAACCCTGTCGATACACATCGGCATAACATCTGCATTCAACTGCTTTTAAGGACAATTTCCTATATATATATGTGGCCAAAAGTATGTGGACGCCTGACCATAACATTTACATGTGGGCCTTGTGGATTATTGACACAAAGGTACAGTAGCAAAACACACCTGCCCTAAATGTCTTTGATGTTCCCTTTAGTGGTATTAAAAATGTCCAGACTTGTGTTTGCCTGACAGTGCCACTGGGCACAAGCTAAGTTCCATAACGACAAGACAAAAGTTTACTAAGTTTGGTGACCTCAACTACACTGAACACATTTGGGACAGATTGGAACGCCAGCTTTCCATGATGCCGGTCACATTCATTACCGTTTCAGTGAGATGGCTGAGATGTTGCTTTTATTATACCAAACCCACCTGTCCACACTCCCAACAGCATCAACTGTTTTCCCAAACACGATTATACATTCAAGGTACCATCTGGTTTAAAACAATTACTTTGATCGTTACTTTGTTTGTTTTTGTGTATTTTCCAGGAATAAAATGAGCACCACCTTGAATTCATTAAATCTTCCACAGGGAAGCACAAAGAAACTGCGACACATGTCAGATGATTTCAACAAAAGAAGGAAAAATCTGGAGTTCCTGGCAACAAGATGCTATCTCAAGATGACAAATATGAGCACAAAATATTTACTGATCACTCATTTGCCAGTGTAGGATGAATTAGGTCATTTGAAAAGGTGAACAGCAGGAGCAGAGAACAAAACATAAAAGCCTGCAGTTTTCAAACCTGCAAGAACAAAATAAGCTAGCAGATCTGAATGGGCCTGAAACACCTGGGGGGCATTCAGACCACATTGAAGTGTCAGGCAGAATTTCTCAGAGTGGCCTAATACCGAATTTAGCTGCAGTAGATAACATGAAAGTCTGCTGTATGTGGTCAATTTCTTTTCCATTCTCCTTTTTAAGTCCCGGTTTTTTTTTGTTTGTTTGTTTTTTTTTTTATCTTCATGTGCATTGTCAGATATTGTAGTGTGTGTAAAAACATAAACATCATTTGATCATAGCAGGTGCTTTTATAGAGGTCTGCACACCTGCTGATGATCAATTAATAAAGGGGTGATGATTAGCAGCACCTTACTGCAACTTAAATCCTGTGGAAGCTGTAAGGGGTACTTAGTACTGCCTGCATGTTTTGTCTTTTTTAATTCATTTTTGTTAAATAAATAATGGCATGGTGTAAAAAAAAAAAAAGATCTGCTACAATCAGATGATTTTTATTGTTTTTACACAAAAAAAACCCATTGAATTAAAACAGGGGGCACTAACTTTTACACATGACTGTATTCGATAGGAATTTTGGCTAAGGCTATTAATCTCAGATTACATTTCAATCAGTTTTCATGTAGAAGGCTGAACTTTTGTGGACTGAATCAGTCATCACAGCCTGAGCTCACAGTGTGGGGAAAGATAAAAATAAGGCTGGAGGATTTTTTTTTCTTCTCTTTTTTCCTCAGAAAGTCGAATCTACCCAAACAGGTTTGGATTTGAGCTTCAGGGTGTGAGAACGTGGAAGGAGCAATAGAATACAAGGTCACTCAGCTTTTTTGCTGCCCTGACAGAATACCATTCAAAGTCTCTCTTCAAAATGATGTCAGCTTCGGCCTTTCAGCCACCCTTGCTAATGGAACCTCTTGTAAGCTGAACAAAGCGGCTATATTATTCTCTGTGAAAAAATGCCACAGTGTGTCGTGGGATTCCTCTGCCCCCTGTGTCTGCTGCTTTAAAAAAAAAAAATGTAAATAAATATTGGAAATGCAAAGTGCAACATGTTAGACATAGTTTAAGACTCTCATGGAGCATTTAGGCTGGATGTCTTCGTTCAGGAAAGAGGTGGTGCAAATTGAGAAGGCAGAAATAATGGGGAATCTCATGGGTCCGTACAAATATCCAGCTTAATATCTAGCAGGAAGGATATCATGCTATGCTGTACCCACTTGAGAATTCTCCAGTCAAGTGCAGTTTTTTTTTTTCTCTTCTTTTTTTGCCAACTGCAATGCACCCAACTCAAATGACCTGTCAAGGCATAATGAGGTCCCTGTACCAATGTGACATTATAAATAATGAACTAATTCCTATCATCCGGGGGAAAAAAGCGCTTAGACAAGAGCAAGCTGGATTTTAAAGTCCCCACTGAGCTGTGTCTTTGCAACATCCTGCTCACTTCTGCTACACCAAATGCCCAAGAGATGCCTTCCTAGGCTTTGCCAGCATGAGGGAGTATATATGGTTTTGTATCCCACTTGTTAAAGCTTAATGATTTAAAGAAGCTAATTTATTTCATCCCACTGCTCCTGTGACCCAGATATGAGAATTTAAATAGGGATTTAAATTGAAGGGGCCACATTAATTCAAACAGATGCCTTTCAGTTATTAACATCTCGTATAGAATGCTAACTTTCTCGTCTTTTGTCCCTCACAAAGTTCCAGTGTGGGTCTGAATCCTGTCCTACTTTGGTGATTTGGAAAGTACAAAACTGCATCCAGCTTATTTGGTATAAGGACATTTTTACAAATCACAACTAGAGGTTAAACTGGTGCTTAGAGATTTCTTTCATGAGTGCAACAATGTACAGTATCACGTTCATCTTGTTACAAAGAAATGATCAAATAAACAGGTTTTAAAATATATGTGTGCTTTAGTGCTAGAAATATCAGCCAACTGCTACTGGGTGGCCAGATGTTATACTTTCCGTGTTTGTCATTACAATTATATTCAAATATTTTCTGGCTCTTTCTTGGCAGAAACACAGTAAAAATAGTCAATTCTAGTTAGTCAAGGCATTGTTTTTACTTAATTTCCCTGTTTCATTAATTCACACAATCTACTCACTGGTTTCCCATTTACAAAATATTGTGCACATGTTTTTAATTTCATATAGATTTTTAAGGTTGTTTGCACACTTTACTAAATCGTACATAAATTGCAGTAAAATACACAAATGTGAAAAAAAGATAATTATTAATTATTTACTGAGTTGAGCATCATAAAAGGGTTAATAATTGCATAATACAGTTTCCCACTAATAATATTTACTGATTCACTGTACATACAGCAGGTAAATATTGTCTTTATCTCATGATTTAAAGATGCAGGGTCAACACTGTTACAGTTCACATGTGAGATTTATTTCCTTAGGTCAGGATAAAGATTTTTGGCCACATGATGGAAGTGTGGGGAAAGGGGATAGATTTAGTCAAGTGGATTGGTATGCTTTACATTGTATATTCGTGTCAAAGGCGTATAACACTCATTTTGACAGACTTAAGACCAAGCCGGACTTACAAACATGCTCCTGGAATGGAACTCGTTCGTAAGTCGGGGACTACCAGTAATAATGACACCATTTATTTAAACCAGTGATGGGAGTGGAGTAGTTTGACTTTTCATTGTAAGCCACATTTTTTCAAACAATTATGGTGAATTTCTATAATACATATTTGAAGTTCTCATTTGAATTTCTTTACTCCATTATGTTATTATAGCCATGCTATTTAGCTGAATATTACAGATTGTAATACGGTTAGATGATTACATAATAACATAATTATATGTTTTAGTTTTGAATAAATGTATATATGTAAATAAATGTATAGAAATTTTTTTTCTTTTTACATACTGTAATAACATCAGCAGTAATAAATTACAACTATTTTCTTCTGCAAAGGCAAAATCTTTATAAACCATTTTCTAAAAACTACTGAAAATAATTTTTATAATTTTTTATATTTATTTTATAGTTTTTTTTAGGCTGTCCTTATCAAGGGTAGCTTTACTGATCTCAATCCACCCTTGTACTGTCCACTTTCCACCATTCTCTAAGATCATCCTTTTTCGTCAGTGGGTCCTGCATCCCTTTCCGACGCTTGAATGAGTATAGCATTAAGGGCTTTGTCCATGGGCATGACAGTGGCAACCCTGCAGGGACAGGACTCAATCCACTGACCCTCCAATCAGCAACCCAGAACCTCAACTGCCAGAGCCACAACTGAAAAATTTCTACTCAAAAAATATTCACTCACTGTCTTATTCTAATCAGAGGCACAGTGGATCAGTGAAAACTCAAAACACTGGTATGAATAAGTTAGAATGACATAAAATGTCATTTATATTTACTTTGGTATTTAGTACAGTAAGTAACGAGTACTGCTTGTGAAACTTATTCATTGCTTTATCACTGTATTGCTCCTAATAGTCGAGTTTTATTCAACTTTATCCATTCCTGCATTATTTCTTATGGCCTGCCTGAGGAGAATATTTTTTTTCCTTGTCATGTTATTATTACTATCATTATACAGTATATACTGTACAAAACAACACCAACCTTTCACAATAAAATAACTCCAGCTACAATGTGTATTGTCTTAATACAAATTCAGCTTTTGCTCTGGTTAATAGAGTCTACTTTTCCATTCTGTGCTGGATCCAGCTTGCTGTTTGACCCATAATCATAGTTTAACTGCTGGTATTTGACCATGATATTTTGCTGCAGCACTTACTGTTTAAATGTGTCAGAAATGTGTTTATCAGAAGTGTTACTTATGTGATGGCACTTAAACTAATAATGCTTGCATAATGGCCAAAGCGATTTTACTCCATGAAGGTGTCTGGAACATGTAAAAGGAATGTATTTTAGAAGTCATGCCATTTAAACCTTTATAGTGACTTGAATTACTAATAGAATTTACTGGACTAAATCTATATTTTAACTCTCATGTTGTGTTTGTTTTTGGCTCACACTCATAATGTTCCTGGTCACTTTTGACTGGATTATTTTATTTCATTATAAATCCACAATAAGACATATATTATCACTTAATGTTGTATTAGATCTTTTTATCAACTTCAGCTCTTGTGAACATTACAACTTACTTTTGTAGTTCATTAGTTTTGAACTTGTATTGCTGTGTATGTCCTTGCTGGCCTCATTTACCTGTGCTCATACCACTTGTCGTTTTAGGTATAGATATCTATTGTATAGATATTATTTTGGCTATAACAAACACTAAGATGTACTAAGAACACTAAGATTATTTATCACAGAATACTTTACTGGAATGTTTAATGTTTAACTTTTTTGAAACAAGTAAAAATTTTTAAACTGTGGCACAAAATAACAACTTTTGTGTTCCTGATCAAAACGCACCGATATGATGTATTTATTGAAAACAAAAGCCCAAAAGTACACATGAAAAACTGAATTATATTTCAAATATAATGCTTGAACCATGCACTGTATGAGCATATTTAAAGTAGCCCTGCTGTCACTGCTAGGAATGGTTACAATGGGGTCCGTGAGGAAAAGTAGAAAACACGACTTGATGTCATCCACTTGGACCATGGCATATAGCCCCGTGTTAGGTTTAGGGTTTGGTTCCATCTTTTAACCGAAAGGAGACAACAACTTCAGCTGGGTCTTCATCCTCATCAGTGTCAGAGTCTTCCTCCTGGGCTTATACTCTTATATATGTGTATGTGCGTCTGCTTAAAGACACCTGCATGTTTGGGTGTGAAAAAGGAGTGTAGAAATGCGCTCTGTTTTATACACTGATTGTAGTTTTACCCACTGTATTTATTGAAAATGAGCGATAATTTTTGACTGGGAACACCTTAAATGTATAAAAGTTTTATAAAACACACGTATTTGTTATAAAACAAATATTCAATTTTATTTTGTGTGTTTAAAAGTGTCAACAAGTGTACTCTTTTTTTTAGAGAGGAAACATTTAAATTGGTCAGATTTGACTGGAACACAGCATAAGGGTTAATAATCGTTCTATGGAGTCCCCTGAAATATTTATTTAATTTGAGGGGTAAAAATATTCACTCGGGGCTCGATACTGGTCACAGTGGATGTGAAAACTAATCCCAGAACACTGGCTTGGATGAGTTAAAATGACATAAATTCCCCTTTTATATTTCTGAATAATGTGAGTTATGTCTGTATAATAATAAATAAATCAAAAATTGCTCCAAAGAAGGGTTAAATATTATAAATAAAATGTCCTCATGGTTAACCATAGCTTTTAATACAATAAGTAATTGACTTACGAACAAGTTCCGTTCAGGGAGCATGTTCGTAAGTCGGATTTGTCCGTAAGTCTGATAAAGAGTCTTATACACCATTGACACAAATATACAATGTAAAGCATAAAAAACAAACACACCGGTTTGGTGTTTTGGCTCAGCATTATAGAGGAATCCCTCGTTTGAAGGGCTCCTGGGAAAAGGTTTTTCTGAAATTAGAATTATTCACCATCGGGACAGCATTACAGGACATCCATTTTCTATTTTTGTGCAGTCCAGTTCTCCAATTCTTTTGTACAATACACATGAGCCACTTCCTCATCTAAATAAAACATTTATTTCAAAATGTTCGTAGATTCGCACAAGGGAGTCCAATGCTCTCGTGGTGGTATGGGTATTATTTACATTATTATTTTTGGACATGTTTTTCAAATCCATTTCAAAGCCAGGATTTAAACTTTTGATCTCCAGGCAATACGGCAAATGATTTTAAACTATCTCAAGCACTGCCTAGTAGTCAGTAGCACACAATTGTAAATACACTTTTCAAATCAATTTTAAGGCCAGAATTCAGGCTCTCCATCTCTGGACAATAGGGCAAACATTTTAAAAGCATTCCAAGTAGCGCACAGCAGTCAATAGCCCACAATAGCCACTAAACAAATAAACATGCACATGGGAAGCCACCTGACGTCTTTTGAAACACACGCGACAAGGTTGTTTGGTACATTGCTCTATCTATTACACATGGCCAAATGATTATTCACCTACATCCAGTACAACACTTAGTGCTTAGTGGAACTTGACCTCTGAGCCCATGCTGTTCTCACTGTCCCAATACTGCCAACTTTTCATGCTGGTGATTTATGAGTGCCATCTTCACTTTTGGGCAAATTATTAACTCTTATGGGTCAGCATGGGTGCTGTCTGTATTTTAGCACCACTCTCCTCCACTGAGTGGCTATGCAGTAAATTTCCATTATGTCATCATTACTTAGAGGAAAAGTCTGCTCACACCAGCTGCAGAAGTCACAGGTAAATTACTACCAGGGCTAGTTAGTGACTTTTCCTTAGCAGTAATATAGTCAGAGTGGTGATATGTTATAGCAAGGCTTTTTGAACAGAGTATGTTTGAAACAGCCTAGATGCATTTTGATGCTTTAATAATATCCTGTTCTGTGGATTGACAAAGAAACGAAATTAGTCATCATCAGAAATCTACGGTAGAACCACAATGGCCTTTTTCCAAGACACTGCAAACAGGGCTTGTGACCAAATATACATTTACAACTGGAAACAACCTTCAGAAAATAGAGCTGATAAACAAGAATCAATTGATCTCAGATCACATTATGATGAAAACTATGATGATTACGTTTTTTTTTTTTTTTTTTAATCCTTTCCCTTAGGTAAGACTGAAATCTACTTAATAAATAAGTATGTACTCAAAGAATGTTAATATTTAATTATAGATCATAAGTTATAAACCTTTCGAATTAGGGCCTGACTTTGCTGTCAACCCTCCTTAAATAGTTAAAATTGATCCTTAATAAAATATTCTCATTTACTGCTGTGGTATCTTGAAACAGGAGGGGAAACACATTTTGCATTAAAATATCAACATAGGGACATTATCTTAAAGACATCAACAGGTTGACAACGTGGAATTGTTCAAAACTCATCAAGCAAATAATTTAAAGTGGACAGGAAGAAAGAGCCTTATCGACTAAAGCTGAAGCCACATGAACAGAATGTTGCTGAATTTCTGTGTGGCTTTAATAATAAACTGGTACACTTCCTGGCTGAAAAAAAGTGATGCACTCTAAGATTTCATTCAATCACCTTTAGCTTTGATTACAGCACACAAAGTGTAAAAATTATTCTTTATGCTCCAAGGACCACTCTTTGACAGTTTGAATCCTGGAATATGTCTGTGGCATCAGGGAAGAAAAATGCATTGATGGGGTAACCCAGCGTTATGGTATACAGTACAGACCAAAAGTTTGTACACACCTTCTCATTCAAAGAGTTTACTTTATTGTGTTCTTTAGCCCAAACAAGTCTCTTCTGCTTGTTGCCTGTCCTTAGCAGTGGTTTCCTAGCAGATATTCTACCATGAAGGCCTGATTCACACAGTCTCCTCTTAACAGTTGTTCTAGAGACGTGTCTGCTGCTAGAACTCTGTGTGGCATTGACCTGCTCTCTGATCTGAGCTGCTGTTAACCTGCGATTTCTGAGGCTGGTGACTCGGATGAACTTATCCTCCGCAGCAGAGGTGACTCTTGGTCTTCCTTTCCTGAGGCGGACCGCATGTGAGCCAGTTTCTTTGTAGCGCTTGATGGTTTCTGTGACTGCACTTGGGGACACTTTCAAAGTTTTCCCAATTTTTCGGACTGACTGACCTTCATTTCTTAAAGTAATGTTGGCCACTCGTTTTTCTTCACTTAGCTGCTTTTTTCTTGCCGTAATACAAATTCAGCCTCTTTGAATGAGAAGGTGTATCCAAACTTTTGGTCTGTACTGTATACTTAGGCATCATGAGCCGAGACCTGACCATCTAAAGCAACCCAGATAATAACACTGTTCCCAGAAACTATGCATGATGGGTGCATCCCTTCACTTTGAAATAGAGTCTATCTGGACTCATCAGACCACATGACCCTTTTCAATTGCTCGAAAGTCCACTCGAGTGTTTAGGTGAAACCCATTTATGATGTTTTTCAGGCCACCTTTCTTTTACAAAGTTGATGGTTAAGAACTATCCTTCAAGGTTTAGATAGTATAAGGGTTCTTAACCCAGTTCCAGCCATTTCAAATCTTCAGAGTTGTTTTGTTTGCTTGATGCAGCTCAATAATTTGGCAATTATGAAGTGGCAACTTTTTTTTGGCCAAATAGTATATATCTGTACAGAGTATAGTCATTTTCTATAGTTTTTTGCCTACCATGATGATTTTACAGTATTAACTTAACATGAAGAATATATAATTTGCCATGTTGTCCCAGTCTATTATAGAACTTTGATTTGAGTGGAATCTCAATCAGTAAAACAAATAATAATAATAATAATAATAATAATAATAATAATAATAATAATAATAATAAAAGACCACTCCAAAGTACTTACACTGTCTAAAATAGGCTTTAGGCATCCCCATTTTAAGTCTTAAATATCTTTGTCAACTCAAGAACCTTCCATTCCTCACAGAACAGAAGTTAAGGAGCCTTTGTCTAATAAAAAATTCACCAACCATTAGTGTGAAAAATATCGAGTATGCCATATGTAGGACAAAAAGCTTTGTCCTACATAAAAAAAGCCTGCAGTTTTGTGCATATAAAGAGATGAGCAGCACCCCCTGCTTTGGAAATCTATTGGCTGCATCCACTGGAAAACTCATCCCTGAGTGCTTGTCATTAACCTTCACACATGATGAGGAAAATGAGATCACAGCTTTCCCTGACACTACACAGCCCTCACTGTAAATCCCAATAATTCTGTGACACTTTTTCTACATAGAGTCAATGCAAATGACTAAAATTATTATTATTATTTTTTAAGTTGAACCTTAGGGCCAATATATCTTGGAATACAGTTAAACCTTCGATTGCGAATTGTTCTGGGAGCGTGCTTTTATATCAAAGCACTCATATATCAAAATGAATTTGGAAACTGAGATGATTTGTCCCACAACACAAACATACTCATATAAAATAATTAATACAAAATATAAAGTGAAAAAATAAAACAAATTAACTTGCACTTTTACTTTGAAAATAGTACAGACGCGTTCCCGTTTCTGTTTTTGTGTGTGTGTGTGTGTGTGTGTGTGTGTGTGTGTGTGTGTGTGTGTGTGTGTGTGTGTGTGTGTGTGTGTGTGTGTGCGCGTGCGTGCATTGACTCACTGACTGAAAACTGGATCTTGAACAAGGAAACTCTCTAATGACACTTGCTTTTGCTGGTCAAGCAGTATATGCACAAAGGGATGTTGACTATACGCGTGACGCACACACACTCAGACTGAACTTGGGAGTCTATTACACACAATCCTGCAGTGTGAGGGAGAGAAAAACCATTGGCTCAGTTGTAATCATGTGACGCTGGGCAGACAAAGCACATGCGTACTACTCGTATGTCAAGACCTCGCTCCTTTATCAAGTTAAAATCTATTTTAAAATGTTGCTTGTCTTGAAAAACACTCGCAATCCAAGCTTACACTGTATCAGGTACTGTAGAGGAAGGCACAGTGTCTCAGAGGTTACCACTGTTGCCTGGCATCTCCATGATTGGGGTTCAAATCTCACTCCGGTCTGTGTGTCTGCATGTTTGCTATCTGGGTTTCCTCATTGTACTTTGGTTTCCCCCACAGTTCAAAGATCTGCATTGTATATTTCCAAATTGTCTGTAGTTTGTGTGTGTGCTTGTGCCTTCCCATAACTTGTAACTTCCCCCAGGGTCACTCTCAAACCTGACCGGCCCATAGTTCTGTGCCAAGCTCAGAGACCACCCATATCCTTACACAGGATAAGCACTATGGAAACTAAATAAAAACAGTAGACAGTTGGATTATTGTTAATATGTAGACAACATTTTGTACTCAAAATACTATATTTTGAGCTCAGTATTTGTTAAAATAACATAAATTTTATGTTAGAAGAGGGTAAAAGGACATACTGTAACTTTGTACCAATAAATTTTAGGTCCATGAACACTACTAATCTAAACATTTTTAGATCACCCGAGGCATTACACCCTTTGAAAATAAATTAAGATCATACTCTACTTGTGTTGTATCATCATCTATTTCTATGTAATGTGTGTGTGGCTACATCATTGCTTTCTTGTGAAACTGACCCAGCTGTCTAAAACAACGCTTCATCATGTGGCATCTGTTTAGCCATTAGTACAACCCATGTTAGTTCCATTTGTCAGTTTCATGTTGGTTCCATTTGCCTTAAATAAATGGGGGAAAAAAAGTAGAAAAACCTAAAATAGCCACCTACTGCCGCAGAGCAGATATAAGAAAACTCCCACTGTTGATGTCATGATATTAAATGACTTTCTTTTCTTTTCTTTTTTTTTTCTTTTTTGAAAGCCTCTGCTGTCACTGCAGCAAGATGAGAAAGAGAAAATCAGATAGCATCAAATTATTTGTTTTGGAAGAGGCAATATAAGCCAAGATTCCTGTGACAAGCTTTTCTGATATTAGGAAATCAGCTAATAGCAACAGTAGACCTGAGATGGGCTTTAAACAAAACAGACCGCTGCTATCTTTTGTGGTAATTGGCAAAAAAAAAAAAAAGAAAGAAAGAACCTGTCCAACTTGATGTATTAACGTTCATTTCTTAAGCAAAACACCTACATAGTGTGAGGCATGCTGTAAGGATTAAAATCCATATGTATATAACAAATTAAGTGCTAAATCTTGCATTAGGAAGTGCTGAATCTTCTCTTTGGTTCTGGTCCTACTCCATAAACCCATGTTCACCAATGATATACTGTACAGTAGTGTGCCAAGAACTGCTCTCACCAAGCTTTTACTTAATATAGGCCCAGATTTATCGAAGATGAAGCATCTGCATATTTTATGCATCTGCCAGAAATGTAAATAGCCTGTATTCATTCATTCCTCTTCAGTAACTGCTTCATCCTCGTCAGGGTCTTCGTGGATCAGGAGTCGCTCATACTAGCCTATCAGAAACGAATGAGAATAGAATAGCTGCTACATTTAAATGTTAAGGTGAGTAAAGACATTACTACTGGAGATTTGTCTGCTGTGTGTCATCCACACTCACGGATATCAGGGAAGACACAGTCAGTCACACAAGGAGTGTCAGAAAATGGGTATTATTAGACAGATTATTTAAGTCAGAGCAAATGTCTTGTGTCACGTACATCTGTTACATCAAAGAGCAAAGGTAATTAACATGTTCCAGGAAGAACAAAGAGAGAGAAAGTTGCATGAATATCCATCCAGAAACAGACTAATAAGACGTATTGCCATATAAGGAATAAAAAATTGCTTTAAAAGATTTGACCATCTAGTGGAGATTTATGAATACACTAAGGTCACCTTCACATCAGGCATGACACAAAGAGAAGAAGAGAATAAGGAACTCAATCACACTATGCCTATGTTATTCATATTTCAGAAAAAACACCAAACGCAATGCTCTCGCGTAGGTCAAAGGATGAGATTGACGGATGTTGCTGTACGTGCACACAGAGATTTCAGAAGAGATGGACGGCACTGATGACGTCACGGCCACTTCCATGTTTAGGTACGTACGATCGGCTTACATACTGTAACTGTTTTAATCTGTGCTCGATTACACCGTATATTCTCGAGTCCACCTTCTCTCAGCTACGGTTCTTGAGCATGGAATGATTGCATTCTCACTGATCGAAATGAACCAGACTTCAGGGTTAAATGTTCTCAGAAACAATCCTAGGGCACTAATGTGAAACCACCCAAACACAGGGAGAACAATTTCACAGTCTAGGAGAAGTGTCAGAAAAACCCTTAAGTTACCTGATCTGATAATCAAACCATGTTCCCCGGAGCTATATTGTGGCTGCACTACCAGTTGCACCTGAACAGGCTGTACCTTAATAATATTTAAACAAATGAATAAAACATATGCTGTAACATATGACGAGCTCCAAGGTAGCAATATTGCCCAAGCTCACTAGGTGGAATGGATGGCACACGCTCTCTCCTGTCAGTGTCTGGGGTTGGTAGTTGTGTGATACAGAAGGTGGGTGGAAATGGATGACCAAAGTGTGGGGGAAAAAAGTTCTGTTTACTTAAATACACAAAAAGCTACGCAGAAGTAAAACCCTGCATTGTCCATAACCATGGGGAAAACAAAAGAGAATTCACAACCAAGACCGAGAGGTGTTTAACTGTAAGTCAGGTATTACCCATAAAAATATGTAAAGCGCTACAAGTACAAAGAGATTTCAGCCCAATACCTGGTTGCTTCTGCCAAGGGGTTAAGATTCATCTACGGCTTTTTCAACTAGATAATTACACAAACATACACGAACACCAAAGGACACAAAATCCATTTTTTGCAATTACCAACCTTAGCCTCTGGATTTAAACAGCAAATGGAATTGAGAAGGAAGTGCACTTGCACAAACTTAAGCAAACAAACAAACTTCAGAACAAAATGTCCTGCATGTAAGATTGGTCAAACATCCCTCTATTAGCGCGTCTGCACTGGTTAGATATTCCACAAAAAGGGTTCTGTGCTGCTCTCTCCAGGAAATTCTTCATGACAATTAAAATATGCCTGTTTTTCATTTTTGAAACCAATGTTTCAAAAAGAACTATTTCAAATTGTATATTTTTTTGTAAAAATTGATATTCATGTTGCATAATTCGGAAATAAAAACAGGAGAACACAAATCTAACACCGAGGTCCACAAATAAATCTAAGATGATGCATCAATGTTCATGCAATCAACAAATAAATATTTGAATCCCAAATATTGTATTTGCAAAGCACAACTGCACATGCCGTGTGTTTATTTGTGGAACTGCCTGACTTTATTTGCAAATTACTCAGTGTATAATGATGTGATATTTGAGGGACAGGCTGCATTTCTTCGTCAGTTTCTGAAACTTTTTGCATGTCCAATCATACAGGCTCTTTCCAATAAGATACCAAAACATTATGTCATGCACACAATCTAAAACAAGACAACAAACTCTTTTTTTTTCTGAAAAAGTTCCAGTCATTGTGATTGTGTCAAAACTCTGATCTTACATTAAAAATTATTTACTGATCTAATGAATCCAGAACAGTCGTAAGCGAAACAGACCTTTCAGCAGATCTGAAGGCTACAGGAAAACACTAAAAACTGTAATATAAAAAAAAACTGGCTAGTACTATCACTATAGAACTACTTTAGAACAGTATACACTATACATATGCAATCTAATATGTTATGCTTGTTTGTTTAGAAGATGCTGATGGACAAGGCAACCTTGTCTGCTTTTTAGTTAATACTTGTGCTAGTGCTGGGTGTTATAAAGTATAGTAAAAAAGACAAGTACTATTTCAAAATATGCACACACAAAATATTAATATAAATCTTCATATTTAAAGCAATATGTTAATATTTGTCAAATAAATAAATAAATAAATCTTCAAGACACGGTTAAAATTTTCTCACGCGATCCTTGCAGGACACATGTACTGTAGAGTCATGACTCGTAGAGTTCGGGAATCCCTGCGTTAAATGGATCCCATATATAACCCAAATATATTTAGATGATCATGTTCAACCTATACAGTATATGTTTCACTGCATAAATGTAGTTCATATTTACATAACGTATATCCTATATTGTGTATTACACTTATTATCATGAAGGGTGCCAATAATTATTGAGTTAGAATGAGAATGAGACCAGAACATCCGATGAGGAAATTGCCTCCATAGATTTACTCCCGGCTGTGAATCTTCTTTATGTTTTCTGTATAGATGGAAATTTCATCTCTTGTATGTAAATAAAGGCTGGGGAATGAAGCATAATGGCAAAATGTTTAAAAGGAGGTGTGAAGGACGTTCGTCATCCAGAGGCCAGCTGTTTCAACCCGCAGTCTTCTATGCTATATATTCTCAGACGTCCATCTTAATTCTCCTAAGCTTTAGACAGATGGAGATGCAGAACATGCACATGCTGTATAATGTTAATTTTCCATATGATTTAATGCGACTGAAATCTATGGGGATGGGAATTTCACGTGACTTAATTTTATAGGATTGTATAAAGGATTAGGATAAACCTTTGGAGAGTGTGAAATTGATTAAATTAAATATATATTCTTTCTCATAAGGGAAAATTTTGCATCTGCTTACATATAGCCAGACTTTCAGAATTTTCTGAAAAACTAAACACTGTAGTCTCCCTGAGTATTACTCTATTTATATTGTTTTCCTGGAAATCATATGGAATCATATGGAATATGATATCTAATAATTATAGATAATTAATAAAGATTATTCTGTGGCGGGAAAAGCTAAAATTATTTTCAATTTACACTCAACAGCTCAAAAGTCAAATAAGTCCATTATTCATACAGCAGCATTAAAATACGCATTGAGTATTCTCCCCTGACACTGTGGTTTAATTGTCCTTAAATGTGTGAGGGTGATTTGGGACTATGGCTGGCAAATTAAACTGCCACAGAGATGAACCAATAAAGGCCACACTGTCATCAAATCAACCATTTTTGTTAGTGGATTGTTGCATTATAATTGCTATGTCTGAACCCCTCAATACCCCCAACACTCACACAAAAAGAGAAGAAGAAGAAACATACATTAACGACAGGCATATTGCTGATAAAATCTGCAATTATATTATAAAAGTGCTGTTTTCGGTTGTTTTAGATAAAATGAAAAACAAAATAGAAATGTCAACTGAAGGAAACTGTGTTATGCCAGTGCAAAGGTTGTTGTTAGGAGTGAATATGTAATCATTTCTATGCATCTAAGGCTTCGATAATGACAACATGGTGGCATTTAAGAAGTTTCTAGCAATCTCAAGGTTATGCTCCAAAGTAATTCCTAGCATGGCTAGGGAAAAGTGCTGAAGGACATTGCAATGGCATGCATTTTATGACAAATCCACATTAGCATCACAAAAGCACAGCATCTGAGCTCACTTCTCTCTGATGAGAAGAAACAATCATTCACAAATCCCAGTGGCTACAGATGCAACTGTGCTTAGTCAAAGCAGTGCCACCTACATCCAAACATTAAACCCACACTTTTCTCTCCAAGGGCCCCGCGATTCCATCGCATCCACTGCATATGAAAAGGAAATCCAAATTTCCACCGTGCACAAAATCACACAAAGGAGAAACAGAGTGACAGATAGAGAAGCAGAGATAAATCATGCCCAAGTATTTTTTCATTAAAAGACCATTTGGAACTAGGCTACTATATTCAGTTTCAATTATAAATACTGGATTAACTAAAAACTATAAAGACAAACATATGAAGAAATGAGGAAAAATGTACCTTTTAAATGTATGATTTTTTTATTTTTTTTTTCACACCAAACACCCAGTGCACCACAGCACTCGTGCCCAATAGGCAAAGAGCCCAAGCACACCGAATGGGTTCCAAGGGGAAGCCAAACCTAGGTGATTTGAATGGGAATGGTTTTAATGTTATGGATGTTCAGTGTACAGTATGTTGGATAATTCTTAACCAAATTTCACTAACGTCACTAACGTGTTTTCTGTACTTAATGCAGGCTGATAATTTGGTCCTTTTAAAATGGCAACATTGATTTTTTTTTTTTGGCCAGGCAGTGTATTTGCTATATCAAGGGGTCCATTGTGTTCATAAACTCTGAATTGCTTAATGGAAACCATTAGTACACAAATGCCTCTAAAAACAAACAGTGTGTAGTTAGTGTGCAAGCCGCAGGGAGGGGTTAGAGAGGTGAACACAGTGAGACTTGTAGGGTTATGTTCATCAGCAGGTTATATTTAAATTGTAAAAGAATAAAAACATTTTTTGCATGTAAAAAACAGAAATGGTTGCATTTTAAGCCGGTATTAAATATTTGGTCATTCCTGAGAATCTGTCACGCTGTTGGGGTTCATTTTGTGTGTTTTAAGTGTTTCTCTGTGTGTTCCTGACAAGTCTGAAGTATATGTCTGTTTAAAAGAGTTTAGGTCAGTGGGTCAGCATCAGTGCCTGAGGGAAGTGAAAACAATGGATGTTCCTCCTCAGAGGAGTATTTCATCCAGTTCAAAGTGGTTGGCTCACCATCTGCTTGCCAAAGAAGGGAATTCAGGATCCCTTGTTTTTCCAAGGTTAAAAAAGAAAAAAGAACTGAGGTGAGATAAATGGTAATGAAAACATGTCTCCCAAATGGCCATCAAAATATACCTCCCAGGGTTTTGTCCTTTTTTTCTCATTAAGTTGATCATTTGGTTTAAACAGTCAAACTACATTTTTCAGCAATGTTTTTTTTTTTTTTTTCAATTTAGTATCTGTCCCATCAACTCCTCAAATAAAAGAGGGTGGCTTCTCTGCCCAAGTTGGAAACTAGAATTTCTTTAAGAGATATTTGCGAAAAAATTATTTGCAGGGGACGGGACGTTAGATGAGTAATAGAACACATCAAGATGGTTTTTGGAATTTTTGTCTGTCTGTTTGTCTGTTTGTTTGTGCATGTATTATGTCAAATCTGCTAAACAAATTTTTTATGGGGTTTTCACAGGTGTATTAGGCCGAACTTGAGGTAACATATAGGCTTTGTTGCAATCGCAATTGGCCCATGGGAAGAGAAGATATGCTAATTTGAAATGTAAATGAAAAATGCCCTTATATCATAATAAAAAATCATTACTTCATCTGAAAATTCAACAGATGGTGCTGTACATTTTTTAATACATGCTTATGAGAGTGCAATTAAAATCTTCTTAATAAACGCGATCTCACCTTCATTCTGCGCAATTCTATGGTAACGTAAAAATTTTAGTTCATTGCACAATTCAACAGATGGCGTTGTACATTTTTTAAAACATGCTTATGAGTGTGCTATTAAATTCCATGCAAGAGAAGCCGCGGGCACATCTAGTCATCAAAACAGACTAGATTACTGGAGGCAGGCTTATGGTTACCATTCCACTTAATTAAAGATATAAATATTACTGTTTTTGTATTATTCATTTATTGACTATTCATTTACTATATGAATAAAATATTTAGCCTCAAACTTATAGATTAATTCAGAATAATATTGCATTCCTGATTTTGCTGACTTATCTATGTATTTATGTACTGTATTGCATAACTGAGGAACAACATTTATGTTGTGTTATGTGTCAATGATTTATGCTACAATATGGCTGAATTATTTAATATAAAATATTGATCAAATGTACATATCAAGATAGATCAGAAAATTCATGACTGTAACATCCAGAAAATTATATAAAATTCTATCTGTTCCTATAAGAGCTCATTCACAAGGCCATGTTTTGAAGGATAAGCCGACTGATTTCAACTCACATGAAGTGGAGTTCACCATTAAAATTTCGAGAAACGGTAAGTAATGTTTCTGGAGTTGCACAGAATCAGCCAACTCAAATCGGAGTAAGTAATTTAATGGGGGAATATTTTAAATACTGATGTGGGCAATTCTGGTATTAAATCCTCACTACTTACACATAACTCCACTCTGAATGTGGCTCTATGCCAAAGCTTGTCCTCAGGATCAAAGAGAAATGTTTACTATGTATATAAATCAAATGTTACACATGAAGCACACACTTCCGAACTGATACTGCAAATCCACTGCCCTTCATTCCAGTGCCAAATATTTAATCAAATGAAGCAGAGCTCGATTGGCAAAGCAGCAGCATAAATCTGTGGGTGTGATGTAGCCCTCCTGTTAGACAGCAGCAGGCAGCTGAGAGAAGCCAAATCTCTATAGCACGCATGTATGCTGAAATTCACCTGGCCATATCTCCACTACCAGGTCTCTAGACATGTAGGCATGATGGGTTTCTTCGGGTTACACATGTCAGTCGTGTCCTAGTTAATGCACTGGATATCTCCAGCCAGTGCTGCCGATCAAAAACAGGATGTTTCTAGTCCGGTGTGGGCTGTTACATCCTTATAAGGCTTATTTATTTTATCAATGCTTTTTTTTAAATCTTCAATAATTTTGTATAGTTGTATTTAATAAAGACTGGCATATAATTTAGCCCATACACTGCCTGGGCATAAAAATGTCACACACTCTAAGATTTCGTTCGACCACCTTTAGCTTCTCAGTGTGGGTCAATTCACATGTGAAAATGATTCCTCATGCTCCCGGGACCACTCTTTTACAATTTCGCAATTTTGAACATGCCCATGCCATCAGGGGAAAAAAAAAAAGAAAAATCAGCTGGTCTTTCAGAAATTTCAGGTCATCAGCTGATATCATTTAATTGTCACATCATAGTGCAGATCCTAGATCTGACCAACTGAAGTAACCCCAGATCATCACAATCCTTCCAGAGGCTTTTACAGTGGACAACGTGCATGATGAGCGGATTACTTCATGCACTTCCATTCTTACATCTGGACTCTGCAGACCAAATGATTTTATGTCATTGCTCCAGTAGCACACTGAAGGCTTTTTTTCCCTAATTATTCTCACTAATAAGTGGTTTTTGAATGGCCACACAGTAGTTTAGTCTCACTGCTGTGGGTGTGCGTTGCAATCTTCTAACTTTCACTATTAAACAATGCTGTGAATTCTCAAGATGTAACATCAGCAAGCATTTACGTGATCCACATGCATGTTTTTTTTTTTTTTCCAATGTCATTTCAACAAAGTTGACAGTTCATCACTATCCTCCCAGGTTTTAATAATTCCTTTCTCATATGCTTTAATATACCATAAACCACTTATTGTTCAATAATAAACACTGAAAGGTAGCAATGTCTTATTAGGATAATATCTTTAACCGTGCACTAGAAACACGGAAATTTACGGTATTTTAATGACACATTTCTCAGAAATGCGATACTCCTGTTCAAATAATCCCTGATAGCAAAGAGCCTTATCTCAAGAGGGTTTCTACAATATAATATAATGTCATTTATCTGTCATCAGGTTTGTTATGCATTAATCTGAAATATATTTTGTTTTATCCTCTTTATTTTCTGGAAACTGGAGATAACCACTGACATATGATGGAAAGGAGGCTTGCTAACATTCTATATACTTGACAGTAAAAAGACTCTAGTTCTCACAAACATCATGAACACACATCTATCTCTTTTTCTTTTGTTCTAATCAGACTGCATTGCTTTTTGACAGCTGATGTAGTACAGTACATCCCATAAGAGGTTCGAACATTTGTTTTTTTTTTTCTTTTCTTTTTCCCCCAATTTGCTGATTGTGTATACAGTATACATAATGGTTTAGACTTCAGTATGTGTATATCAATGCCTTGATGTTTGCATGGTTGTCCTAGTTGTTTCCTCTACAGGTCATGAGAGCAGCTCCACATCATCACTCTACTTAAGGTCATGAGTGACAAGAGCCCAGAACAGGCATCCGTCCTCCATCCTGAATGGCTATAGATTAAAAGTTACATTTAAAAAATGGTGTAACCAATACAATTTGTAGGCACCTTCAACCACACCTTCAACCACAATTATTGGCACCTTCAAAATAATTCAGTAATAGTCATTTAATTTCACATGATTGTTTTGGGATTTTTATTAACCACTTCTTACACCAATAAGAAGCATTTTCATGTCATGTTACAGTATAGTGGCACTCCTTTTTAAAAAATATACCAATTCATTATATTTTTGTAAAAGTACATAGCATTTGGGATTTACCAGGTAATGTTTGGCAAATATACATATAATATATATATACTGCAATAATGCTTAAGGTTTACTTTATAGCTAATGGTCCAGGGGACTTTGTAATGAATAAGGAAATTTATATTCTGAATACATTCTTTAGCACAAAACATTCGATATTTTAACACAATAATAACCCTAATCATAAAGCCAACTCTATACAGAAATAGCAGCATAGTTGGGATAAAAAAAAAAATCAATGTTTTGCAGCAGCTATCTCAATATCTAAATTGAATCCTTACAATACAATGTGGTATTGCAGTTATTGCAAGTACCTTTATTTTGTTAGATGCGTGTATGTGAACTGTCCATTTTAATGCACATCACAGATTTTCTTATGACAGAATACGAATTCTATATGTTTATTTTGGCTCACAGAAAAGGTGCTGATAGTTCAATTTATTCAGACTTATCCTGGAATTTTGGTTAATCAATACCCGGAGTCATAATAGCAGCAGTGAGGGTAAATACAGAAAGGTCTATAAAAGAGGAAGTCTCCATGACACAACGTATAGTGGGAGCTATATCAGATATAGCACCCCTGCTCTGAAACAGATAACTGCTAGCGTGAACACAGTTCGAGTCGTCAGACAATTTTTCATGCAGTTTCAGCTAATGAAAGCTCATTAATCTGCCCGTTGTTTACAGTACCTCATTCTTCTCATCTGAGGGAAATATGCAAACTCACAAAGTGCCACATTACCTGTCCATCTATTACTGCCTGCACAATAGGTGATGTCATAACCACATTAAGATATTTATCTTCTCTATCAAAAAAAGCACTGTCTTTGTGTTTCCATGGGGCACGCTCCCATGCCAAAACCTTTCGGAGCTTGCCTTCCGACATATCCAAATTGATTTTGAAGGGGGAGGACGCGGGCAAAAGGCTCAAGCTGTGTTTACTCTGTGCTCACCGAATGGGCTGCCGTGGCAGGGCTGATTAGCTTTGCTCTTTGATGGAAGGGTGGAGAATTTCCTCGTATTAAGGAAGCCAACTCATTGCTGCGTTAGGCTAGATATGGAAAGGGTAATAAAAGAAAATTGATTGTGAGTTTGAGGTTCATAATTTTAATGAAAGGAACTAAACCAGAATCATGATTCATTCGGTATATCTCTGGATAGTGTAGCGCTAATCGATTTTTAATGGCATTAAAAACAATTACCTTCAAGAGCAATGAAGACTGAAGAGTTCAGTGATAAATTTACATGGGATTTCCTACATTTCCATACAATCCCTTTTCATATTCAAAATAAAGTTTTACATTTCAGATTTTGTTGTTCATTTTGTCCATAAAAGTGAAAAACCTTTGGCATGCTCTGAGTACTTCAATGTTTCAAAGGCCAAAGTAAAATAAAAAAAGAAAAAGAAAAAAGAAAGAAATCCAACTTAAATTCTTTGTTTTTCACAAGATACTACTGAAATCCTCACAAGTGACAACTGTGTTTGAAGGAGGGTTGGGGGCGGATTTGGGTGGACATCAGTGTGACGGCCACTAGTCTGTGTGATTCACAAGTCTAATTATCTTGTGTCTTGACATACAGCTTAAAGCAAGGACTGGAAATGAGAAGATTGGTGCCATTTTTTTTTTCACAACCGAAAACGAGTGTTCGGAGATAAGAACTAATCTTCCGTAGTATTCAGCTAGAAGAATATGAATAATCCATGCAGACACTCAATCTTTTGATCTTAAAATGTCAGAATATTCCCTGTGCCCATTTCTTCTTCTTTGGGATTAGGAGGCATTTGCCGTACAACTGCTTCTGGTCTGCCAGCATTTGCCCTTTTTTGGGGATCCTGTTCATTAAATCTTGGTAACTTCCTGCATTTAAACCTATAAAAACACCTCTCTGAAAGGCAGTTGCATTGAATTACCGCTGTGAGTCTGTTCCCACTGAGGACAGAACCCCCAGCGCCCATGAGGCAGTTCTCAACAGTAGGCCCATGTTCCGGGTGATTCTTTTAACATATATATTATGCCAGTATGACCTGCCAAGTACACAGAAAGACCATTAGAAAAGAAGCGGGAAAGCTGCAAATTATCTTCAAATGCTTCAAAAGGTCCCTATATTAAAGTAATTTTCTGGTATGAATATTTCATTCACCCGCCTGGAGTGGAACTGTAATATTGAAGAGCGCTGGAATCCCATGTCGTCATGTAGAAAGCAATGTAAAGCCGTATCTGGACTTATTCCAGAATCCAATTATCGAAGGCGAGGCATTCGGCTGCAGGGCACAAGGAGAGTTTCTATTAATCAGAGACCGTTCAAATTAAAAGGGAGTTCTGGGGAGGGATGCTGCACTCATCCAGTGTTCACCCAATTTAATGATCAAAACTAATGATCAGTAATCCACATTGTGATTGTTTGTTCATACTGCTACCGGTTTATTTTAGCCAGGGTGGAGAAAATTTGATACATGCATGACACACTAATCTGATCCGATCAGTAGTAACCCTGGATAAAAAATAAACAACAACAACAAACAAAAAAAAACTGTTGTGTAAATGCCAAACTTCTCTAACTGTGACAGTGACCAATATGCTGCTGTTCCTTGTCTCTTCACCCCCCTTTAACCTCTCCTCCACTCCTGTTCCATCATGTAATGCTTCAAATTGGTTAAACCAACGTTGCAATGCCTTTCATTTCATATAACTGAATAGCATATAACATTTAAAGAATTTGAGTCAGAGGTACAGAATTACCACGACACACCAGTTCTCCCTTCCCCCACTTTGGTCATTATAATTATAATCAATTGATAAATACCCCGCAATCCAAAGCCAGCTATAACAAACAAATTGCAACATAACCTTCATCTTATTCCAGGCTTTGTGTGAAAAAGGATAGGAGATAACGAGAAAGCCAATTTCCGTGTTAGATGACATGCATAAGTAGTGTCTCGGAGAAAAAGGCAGATGCATGAAACAAACAGTGCAGCAAATGCCATATTTATTAGGGAACTCAGGAAGGGTATTTATTAGATTATGATTGCTACCCTCCATAACACAATGCTAGAAAAGTAAGATGGACACATACAGTTATACTAGATTGTAATTTTTTCTCCACAGTCGAACCCCACTTTCCTTAACAGCGAAATCTCTACTTTCACTTTTTTCTGCTTTTCTCTGCTTGCACAAGTGTGCAAATGTCTGCTCTGATTAATTTCAACATGCTGACAGAATAATATACCTCTTTGATCACACAAAATCCATTAATCCAACAAGATTTCACTCAAACACTGTGGTGGATAAAATTCAAACAAAGTTTAAATGAAAACAATATTTCGTGTCCTCTTTTCCCATTCCTGTGGGATTATTCTATCCTTAGTCTTTAGTCTTAGTATTCCTTAGTCTTTCAATTATAATGCACAGACGAGGATACTATTATTTTTCGTTATCCTGATACATATTAAAAGGCAAAGCTAGTTGAAAGGCCAAAGAATCGTGGATGATTAACACGGTCCACTGCAAAACACGAAGCTAAAAAATATGACATCTTGTATTCTGACCTGACTAGCAAACGTACTTCCTTCCTATGAGATGAGTTACAATATAATCAAATGCTTTCTGCTCAGTCCCAATGTATTGCTGTTTATCCAAGAATAAGTTTGTGACAAAGAAGGCACTTTCTGGCTAAATCTAGAAATGAGCACTTACTGTACAGTATGTACCCTCATAGCAGTCGCTCATAATAACACAGGTAGAATGTTAAATAAACAGCGAATAGAATTTTAGCTCTAGACCAGTGAAACCAAGCTGGATGCAGTTTGATGGAGGAAAGGATTTGAATAGTGGACTGGGGAATTTACAGCAGTTCAAGCTTAAATAGAATACAAATATAAACTTTATTTATGTGACTCCTGTGGCCAGACTGCATAAAACAGCCAAACTGCTAGTGACGGTCAAGGCTGCTCAGGAAGGGACCAAGTCTACTTGTGGCTGGTGAGCCTCACGCGACATTAAGAGCTCAAAGGGGAATTTTAATTAGGTCAGTTCGAAACGGATGCAACATATTAGATAATCAGGTGAAGTGCAGTTGTGAAAAGTTTGGTGTAGAGGAGTGCTAAAATCAAGAGTTTGAAGTGAACTAAAAACGGTGGTAAACTGTACATTTCAAAAAAGCTCTCACACACACACAATATTCTGTATGTTTCATCCACAGTTGTGCTATTTGTGATCCAAAATATTTTATTGATGATAGAAGAATCAGTCTACTCAGTAAATTCTACTCCAGAACCTCTTAAAGTCTTCCAGTGGGATCAGGATTCTGTGGTGGCCAGTTCATGTGTGAAAATCATTCCTTGTGCTATTAAAACCTTTTTCACACTATGAGTCCTGGAATATGCCTGGGCCACCAGGGGGAAAAGTGCACTGATGTGATAACTGTGTGGTTATTGCCACATACTGTTGCTGAGTCTTGACCTGACCAAAGTACTGTAAGAAACCCCAGATCTTAACACCAATCTTAACGCTTGTTCAATGCATAATGAGTGCTCTAGAATAGGGTTAGTCCAGGGGCATTCAACCACATGACCTTTTTCCAATTGCAAACAAAGTCAAATGTTTATCCTTCCTCCAAAATTAGTCTCGAAATTCAGCCTGATTAGTCTCACTTTCAATTGTTCTGTTTTTTTTTTCCGGCCATACAGCTGTTTAGTCTTCATCCTGAAAGTAAAGTACTCTAGGTGTGATTTCTACTATTTATTTATGTATTTATTATATTATAAATATATTATATAATATTCTTTATTCATAAAGAACTTTAGATGATGCCTATATTACTTTGATCTATGCATTCACTACTATAGCCTATAGTACTGTAGCTATAATCAAACTCATGCAAGACAGAATTCTAGCATTTACACCAACATGTTTAAATAAAGTTTAAACTAAACTTTTACTAACTTTTATGGTGGTGTTCTGTAAACTTTTGAACTCCAGCAATTAGGCTATATCTTGTTTCTCTGCTACAAACTGGCAGGTGAACTTAAACATTGCCATCCTTTGTGTGAAAATAATATTGCCAAAATTGCATGCTAAGCAGTTCGGTTCTATATTACACAAGGACTGCATTCCTCCCCCCGTTTTCATAATTATGTGGGTTTTATGCCATATAAATACTGTGTTTCTCACCTATTTAGTAATTAGGGAATAAACATATAAATATGACTATCACCAAAAAAAAAAAAATTATTATCTCAATTCATAAAAAAAAAATTAATTATTATTTAAAATACCTATTTTTTTCTAAATCAGAGAACAACAAAAACATTATCTTTCACTGTTCTACACTAGCTCAGATTGGAAGGAAACAATTATAGAATACAAATATACTTGATTTCTACTAAACATAAATTTGTTCACCCTTTGGCAATGGTGGATAAAAGATATTGTGGATTTTCATTTATCTGAATGAATTCTGTCTTTAAATAAGAAAAACAAGGCATCTTTATTTTAATAATGGTCTTGAAGTGTATGTCTACCTAATGGTTGACTTGCCAAAAATATATAAAATTCTTGATATAATACAATACGTTGTATAAAATTTATTATATATATTAATTACTCACTCTCACTCACTCATCATCTATACCGCTTAATCCTGTATTCAGGGTCACGGGGGGCCTGGAGCCTATCCCAGGAGACTTCGGGCACATGGCAGGATACACCCTGGACAGGGTGCCAATCCATCACAGGGCACAGACACACACACACATGCACTCACTCATTCACACACTACGGACAATTTGGGAACACCAATTAGCCTAACCTACATGTCTTTGGACTGTGGGAGGAAACCGGAGTACCCGGAGGAAACCCACCAAGCACGGGGAGAACATGCAAACTCCATGCACACAGAGATGGGAAACGAGCCTGGTATACTGTATTAATTAATTAATATATTATTAATATTAATATTATTATTAATATTAATATTATTATTAATATTACACTGTGCTTTTAATTATATTTCAACTGTCTGCAGCATGACAACTCTCGGCAGCTATAGTGGCCACTTGTGTATTATTATTGTGGTTTGTTGATGATGTCATATGCTTGTGTATTGATTCATGTCACCTATCATGTTCACTTTTTTTTCAGATCAGTCTGTGCATTTAAATTTCTTGTCAGAAGTATGTATAAGCCTTGCATCATTTATTTTGTTGTTCCCTTGTGTTAGTGCTTTGTTCATGTTCGTAGTTCATGTCCACTCATCATGTTCCTGTTTCAAGTCAGGATATTGTATTGTTTATTTATTGGCCATGGAGTTTAATAAAGAATGTTCATCCGTTTGCACTTCATCATTGTGACATGACAAAATGTTAACGTGCCACAAGACAGGCTCACGGCTAGTGAAAAGAAAGAAAGCCTACCAATAAATAATTTACAAGAATGCCATTAATTCCAAAGCCTGACATAAGTATTAACCCCTTGAACTTGTTTTCACATTTACACACTGAATTGATTGAATTAGGATTTTTACAAAGCATAATTTACACACTGTGTTTAGTTGCAAGTGCAAACTGTTTTTTTTTTCCACTGGTGACACAAAGGTTAATTAAACAGAAAAGGAAGAAATATTGTGTTTGTTTAAGATAAGTACTAACCCACCTGGGTCAATACCTTTGGCTGCAATTAGAGCTACTGGAGCATATCTGTATCTGCTTTGCAAATCTGTATCCTAATTCTTTTTGGCAAAATTGCTCAAGCTCAGGCAGGCTGCATCGAGATGAACAGCAATGTTAATGTTATCCTCAGTGATTTTACACCATCAAGTTTTTAGTTTTCAAGTACCATATAATTATATACTCAGCTTTGTATTGTCTTTTCTTTTGCAGGTTCATGATATATATCCGCTACTTATGCTACTACAGCCTCAACCACAAAATGTTAATATGTGTTCCTCACTTTTTGCTTTTAAATACCATGCATGCATGATAGACCACATCGTGTCATTGCACCGCTGTCTGAGAAGAAAGAAAATTTGATCGAGTTGCTCATGTGCACACTTGGTCTGGATTATCATCTACTGTATATAATCATGATAAAAACCAAGACTGGATTTTACAAATCTCACAATAGCGTTAATACGCAAACAAACATGCATTAAACAGCTTCTTTGCTTGCTCTACAATGCAACACTGCCAGACAATACTTAAATGAAAAGTAGTGTTGCCATGGCAATAATGACAATAATGATGCCTGTGCCCCTGGAAACGCAGAAATCACACTTTTACCTCCAAGATTCTTACCGAGATAAGCGAACAGGAAATAACAGAGACTGGCTGACCAGTGCATGGAGCATCTGAGGCATATGAACATACTAGACTTATCGCAAGAGGAGCATGCAACATAAAAAGTATGACTCTGCATGTCTGACCAGGTTCCATTAAGCTTATGTCATCTTTCCTACTGAAGCAAAGTCAAATTGGTCATAGCTTTTAGCAGTTTATACGGTATACTAGAGTCAATGTTCAATAGTAAGCACAGCATAGAGATGTATGATAATGTAAACAAATATAGAAAGAGTCTGGTACTACACCCAATTAACTCAGAGCCATACTGTACTTTCATCTGCTCAAGCCCTGTTTCTCTCTATATACACAACATATTTTTGTCTAATTAAATCCCAGCATGCATTTTTGCTGAACTTAAGCCAGCATGATGCTAACAGCCTGACATGGTCATGTTTTTTTTTTTTCAACAAATTTGCAACCAATTGTTTTTAATGTATACTATTTGATTGGCTCAGGCCAGAAGGATGATGAGATGAGGATTTACAGTGACACAAATCAGGAAGTGACCTCTCATGATATCAAAGGGCAATACACAGGGTCAGAAAGAATCAAAGGAATTAGTGAGGACGAGACAATATCCACATGATTAAAGCAGGCTTCTTGCAAAGAGGATTTACAGCTTAACTTTAAAGATTCACTAGACTTATGTTCATGCCATAAAGTAACAGAATAAAGTATTTGCATAAGAGTTGCACCATATATAATTCACTTTTAATCCGAAACCACACTATACAGTGAGTGCATGTGCAGATTCAATCAGCGCTTCTCAACCGGAATCATGTGAAACCAGACAAGACGCATGAGCAGGGAGAGTTCGAGCAACAATGGATTGCAAAATCACTGGCTCAGAATATTAAGTGTTTCTTTAAGAATTCTTAAGCGCTGAATTCTTCTACTCGCATTGTGGTATAGAAGAACTCTGGGTATACTAGTCTGTCTGAAAATGAGAAAGATAAATCTTCTTTCACATGGGAACCATACTTAAGGCAACTTTAAAAATGCATGCTTACGGAGTGGAGGAGATATTAAAGAAGGTTTAAGCTGTACAAGACAAAACAAGGTGTCTGTTCAGATCATAGACTTACTCCTTTTGTTTAGCGGAGGGACGCCCATGTTGTTCAAGTAATGCCTATCCAGCAAAAACAAACCAGAGAATATCGTGCATATTATAGTATGCCTTGCTCTCTGAGGAGTGGGAAATAACTTCCTGATGCAAAAAAAAAAAAAAAAAACTAACTGAGCAAGACTTCTGAAGCTCATAGCACTCATGCAGTAAGCACACAGGAGTTGATCAGAGATGCTTGAAAGAAAACAGGTAGGAGGAACGGAAGAGAGAGAGAGAGAGAGAGAGAGAGAGAGAGAGAGAGAGAGAGAGAGAGAGAGAGAGGGAAGACGAGTCAAAGAATGGGACCCAAGGCTCCATGCGCACAGATCGCGATGATCAGAGCCATCACCTCTCAAAGGGGACCTGCCTCCTTCAGAGGATTATGGTATGTTGCAAGAGGTTGTTTGTAGAGAGCGTGAAGTCTAACTCTGTTTGCATGTTCGCTGTAAGGTTTGCTCGGCACTGATGAAGCCCAAGCGCCAAGCCATGGAGCCACACAGTACTGTACATGTGTGTCGGCTTGCCGGGGCTGGGTGTCCCATCTATCCACCTGACACGATTAACGTACAGTCTTACCGTTCCTGTACAGCTATTACGGATCACAGGACAGCCGTCACTAGAGCAAAATGTTTTCTTTCCAGCTCAGCGTATTGTAATTACGACACCGCATTGCTCCCCTTAACCCCCGTAGTGAGGCTTGACTGATGTGCTCGGTGTAGCGCTGCTTTACAGTTCACCGGGAGCATGTTTACTTGATACGTAGGAAATAACTCAAGTTCCCTGCATCAGCAACCCAAAAATAAAACACAAGGAAACAGAGTCAAGCAGAGTCAAGTGTGAGGTGCCAAACGGCCATTGATCTTCGTAACACAAAGAGAGAAGGGCCATTCAAGCAGCCTGGTAATGGTTGAAGAGCTTTATTAAGGATTAGGCAAAGTAAAAGAGTTGAGTGCATGCATAATTACAAACCGTCGTGTTTGTAAATAAAAATAAAAAAAAAGCAGCATTAGATTATTAATGATCCTGCATCATAACTGTATAAAAAAAAAGGAAAGTAAGTATAAGATATTTCTGTAGTAGTGATTCCACATTTTCCTCACTTTGGGGGAAAATAGCTCTAGTTAATCTTATTCTCAGTCTTACAAGGATCCATTTAAACGGCTCTAATAAAAGGTTTTATTTTTTACAATACCCTATTCCGATAGAACATGAAGAGGTAATACAGGAAAGGACTGAACAATTTGACAGGGCTCATCCTGATAGACGTTGCCATCCCAAATTTGCTGCACATGACTTTGTTACCCTAGAGATTAGTTTGAAGTGAAGTGCCACTCAAAAGGCCTCAGGTGAGCCTGCTACAAAATTTCTTTGAAAGAATTAGAAATGAAGAAAGAGTAAACCCAAGAGAAACGCCCGGGCTGTCGAACCATTGTTAGAACGGACTTTTCAATACGTAAGCACGCTTGTTCTTTTAATAACCTGAGGAAGGCACACGATCAAACAGTGACACTTGTAAGGCTCGTTTAATTATTCCTATGCTCTTTCATTTTCATGCCCTTGACTTCAAGATCACTGCATGTTTCAGTCCTAACACAGAGATACTGTATATCGGTATGCACTATGCCAAAGACAAAAGAAAAAAAAAACAGCTATGTCTGACTCACTTCACTCTATAGTCATCCAGATAAGCATATAATGCAAGAGACAGCTTTTATGGAAATAGCAAAACTCCAAATGTCACATGAAGTGACAGAGACAGCGGAAAGCTTTGTCTTTCAAGTACCATAATGTGTGGCGAAGTGCGCTTCACCAAATGCCAGCATAAGCCCGAAAAACATCAAAGCTTCTACGAAACCTGGTGCATCACTCAAGCACAATGCAATAACCCAGCAATATTGATTGCTAACCTTATACTCCCAATTTGAATGCTTGAATCTTTATATTGCGCTGTTTAATCTACTACCATGTATTGATATTTATGTGCTGCACAACACGAAACAAAACACACCAGACCCATGAGCAAGACCGGAAGGGGATTCGGCTTCCCTTTAGAACGGTATCTACAGTAAACGCGGTTTCAAAACAACGTTGCCAGGTCCTGTAATTACTAATGAAATCATTCTCATGGTAATTTTAATTGCAATACTGACACGATTTGAACCGAGTGCAGTAAAAATCATTTCTAAACGTTTTAAATAGCAGGATAATCTAAATGTTTTAATTGCAGGATAATATAAAACCACTGCTGCAATTATGTTTTATTGCTGTTTTAACAAATGCACATTAAATGCTTTTGAAAGTTGTGCATATACAGTACACACCAAATCTGCTAGAGAATCCTCCAGGTTCTTTACTTTCCATCCATCTCCCAAAATCATGTCAGGATTACTTGTACTTGTACTTAATTTCCCTAGATATTTAGATATTCATAAAGCACATATGCTCATAAATTCCTGTCTGTATGGGTGCACTTTACTATACTGTGTGTCTTCCGGATGAGGACGGGTTTCCTTTTGAGTCTGGTTTGTGTCATGGTTTCTTCCCCATGTGATCTCATAGAGCTATTCTGTGAAACTGGTGCTTTTGGCTTGCTCAGGACAAATAACTGGGGGAAGTGGTGTATCTAACGGTTAAGGCTCTGGGTTACTGATTAGAAGGTCAGAGGTTCGAGCCCCAGGATCGCCAGGCTGCCACTGTTGAGCCCTTGAGTAAGGCCCTTAACCCTATCTGCTCCAGGGGAGCTGACCCTGTACTTTGACCCCAGCTTCTTAACTGGGATATGCAATAATAATAATTTCACTGTGTTAAGGTAAATCTAACAAATAATTGAATCTTGATAACTATTTAAACATGTCTGTACAGCTATTCTGTGATATGACATGAGGCATTTACTCTTGTCACTTTTTTTAGCTAGTTTTTGTTTGCCGGACTATTGGAGGACATGGAAAAATTAAGGAGAAATAAAATGTTACAGCCAAGTGGCTTTCAGATTGAAAATGGTAAAAAATAAAAATAAAAATAAAAAACATGGATAGATCCTAGCTTTCAAACAGCTTGACATCAAATAATACCATTCACTTGGCCTCTGTACCACTTACTTAACCTTTGATTTCTCACAATACAAATCCACTGCTGCTCATACTTAGCACTGTTTCGATTTTATAGCATACAGTTCATACAGTAGAATCATAATGACTTATAATCCTACTGTTTGCTGTCATCTCCTCTCAAGGTTGCTTCTTCATGTGATTTCATAGACTTTCTCATTGCTTCTGCTCTGCTCGGGATTTACATCCAGATTTTTATAGTTATAGATTTATACATTTGTGTAGACGTTGGTTCGTGTAATAAACAAAATAGAATTTCAATCAACTAAGGTTTGTTCTGTCTGTTTCAGAAACTTAACACCAGGAGGAACAGAATCATAAAACATTAATTTTTGATTGAACCTTTCTACAACTGAAGCTTTCATTTGACAATGGGGGATTTTTTAAGTAATCTGCCACCCTAGCGTTCAAATTTGCAACAGTCATTGTCATCAAAGTTGCTCTCGTGGGTGGCACACTAGTAGACCTGGCCACCCCACGATCTCACACCAAGTATCAGAAAGGATTGTGGAAAGCTTTGACCTGCTTGATTATTTGGTTCAGGTCAAACAATTATATCGTAAAACAAATGACAGGATCCTTCTAAGCCTGTGGCAAATCTGCACTTTGTTTACTGCTGCACTGTTGTGTTTCATCAGCAGTCACATTTACAAATTCTAAAGAATGAATCGGAATTTTGAAAGAATGACAGTCTTGAAATGAAATGAAAGACAGAGGGCAGAAGTGCCCCTGAACAAGGTCTAGAATCTATGATATGAAGTACTAGATATGAAATACTGGCATGATAGGTAGCCCGCAGGCTAACACAACACATTACCACTGTGTTCTTGTGATGGAGGCCAAGAAATGGCCAAAAATAGACTGTTGAAATTGGACTACCCATCTGGCCCACCTGCCAGGCAGTGCTGACGATTATTAGCCACAATTTTGGCTTTGGACTAAACCATGTAACTAAACCATGTAACATATTATGACGGTGCAAGAGAGAGTTTATGAGATTCAGGATACCAAGTACAACATCTCTGTTTGGTTATTTACTCTTCAATGTTGTTTCATTTGCAATTGAGGAATAATGAATAGCAAGCAGGTTGAAATCAGCCAGTAAGCTGTCTGAGCAACCTGCAGCATGGCCCAAAGGTCTGGATATACAGGGGAAATTTGAGCAACACAATTAAGTACAACAAATGCTCAAATTGACAGCGCCAGCTTTGACACTTGTTTGCTAAATACATGAGATTTAAAATATATATATTTATGATAATAAATGAAGAGATTTTTTCCTCCTTTGGTGCAACTATTGTTCTGTGCTCATTCACGTAGAACGCTGACTTCAGTTAACCCCCCAAAAGTGGTGTTAGGTCAGGTTCTATTCTTTGTTAGTTTTGAAGCCATCTAGTGTCAGAAATAAAAAGAAAAATGCTTCTGGATGCAGATGTTTGTGCTATGCTGTACACAGGCGGGATCGTTTAGGGTCAGAGATCATTGTTATTGAGACTGACCATAAAAAGGCAGTCCAAAGTCGCTCATTTTAGACTGCATTCGAATTATATTATATATTATATATATTATATAAAAAAAAAATACCCAAGTTGTACAGGTAAATGCTGTCAAACCAATAAGGAAAAGAATACAATATTTAACATTATATATAGAACAGGATATATTGTAGTACATGATTCCAACCTGATAAGTTCCTGGCACATGTAGTTATTGAACAATGCTGGAAGGACTTCATATTTACAATATTTACATTTACAATGGCTTCACAGTGCCAGAGCTTGTCGGACATACAAATGATCAATCCGGTCACGTACAGCCGAATAAATATTGGAGAGAGGAAAGCGGCCACTAGGGGGCGCGAACTGAGCCGTAAACCCTGCACACACACACTCTCTCTCTCTCTCTCTCTCTCTCTCTCTCTCCCAAACCAAACGTTGGTGAATTGCCCTTCAACAGTCACTCTAAACTGTCCTATCATGAAACATGAGTCTGGAGTCTACTTGGAAGGAATAAGTGCCCACTTGGCGTTACTGTAGCTACGTGCCGGCCAGGGGACTCGGGTAATGCCAGGGACATTGTGGCTTTTCACTGACAGGACTACGTGCCTGTGGCTTCGGGCGCAGAGCTCATAAAAGCAATGCGCCACCGAGATATGGCACATACCATCTGAAGCGCCTCGGCTCCTCAGCAGTCCAGCAATGAAACGCCAACATTTCCGGTGTTCACTCTGCACGAGGGGGAAAAAAACCCGCATCGCCTACCACAGAACCAAACAGTGTGTTAATAAAGCACTACATCTGCAACAGCACAGAACTTCGGAGTGACCCGAAAGTCTCAGTACAGCAACACGTTTAAGCAAAATGTAACCTCTACATGATTGGCTTTTTTTTTTTTTTTTTTTTTTTTTTTTGAACACGCTGGGAGTCGTCTCTCATGAAACTCACCCTGGATTGAGGGAAATCCTGCCCAGCACAATCGAATGTTGTTCCCAAATGCACTTGATTTAACTAATCAGCTAATTGACAGCCTTTTCCCTAAATCGAAGTGGGTGTGATAGAGCAGGAGGAACACTGGAGCAGGACACGGGCTCGAGAACCACCGCGTTAACTGGTCGTTATGAGCTTCAATATGTTCTTGTCATATGCCCGGCCTGTATTTAAAAGTTTTTGTTTTGTTTGTTTTTTTTGCTGGAATTATACATTAGTTAGTTTAGGAATGTAAAAGACAGTTTTAAAACTTGAGACAAATAAGGCCAGACTGACTGACAGAAGAGTTCACTGCAGGCCACCTGTTTGTTGTGGATAAGGCTCTGTATTTCCTTGTATAAACTATATGTCCTAATGAAAGTTTATTTTTATAGTGCATACTCTCATTTGTGTGTCTTATTTATTAATTAATTAATTTATTTACATTTTCTTACTAATTGCCAAAAGGAGAGACAGCTGGGCGCGTGCAGCTCACACCAGGTGATGAAGATTGACGCACTATTCAGGCCTAAAGTTTGCATATTATATTGATGTGCACCCTTGTCTAAAACGCGCCGTTCCCTTCGCCCCAGCACGCGCACACACACACACACACACGCGCGCGCGCGCGCGCGTTTACTAAGCAAGATTTTTGGAGGCGTCCGCTCCTGGTTTATCATTATTCTGAGCGCGTCCTCTCGTGCACAGTTAATCCAAACGGGCACGCGCGCTTGCTTCCACACTTCTCCACATCTCTTTCACACTTCTGTGCCCTTTTCCCCTACACACACGTCCACGTTTATATATACACAGAATACGCGCGAGCACAAGCGCTCTTAACACTGGGCTCATCCCCGAATGATCGTCGATATCCTGTATTAGGCTACGGAGGAATCGATGAATCGCCGATATGCGTGAATCGTCATGACTGAAAATCTCTTCCGGTCAAACCAAACCACCTGTTCACGAGCAACGTAGCGAATATAATGGGCGCATTGTTGGGAAGATTCCAGTTCATGTCCAACTACGTCTGGTACAAAATCCAGTCACTGGTCGCCCGATCGAGTCGAGTCGACTGGTATTGGATAGGCTCGAAAAGCCGCAGCGATCTGCATCGAGTTAATTGCATAATAACGTAGCAGCGGCTTTTAACCCTGCACAGACTAAATGCATCTCGGAATAAAGACCAGAGGAATCCCGAAAACTGAGTGTGCTTCAGGCGCAGGTTTTTTTTTTTTTTTTTGCTTGTTTGTTTGTTTGTTTTTAACTCACCGATGTGAATAATGGAATCGGCGAGCACAGGCTCCCACTCCAGACTCCAAAATGCAAGCAGAAGCATCACAGGCGTCAAAACTTTCATCTCTCCAGCGGCAAATCAATTCTCCTCCTGCGGGATGACTGCTTTAAATCCTGAAGCTCCAGTCCAAATGAAGGAGGAGGAGGAGGAGGAGGAGGGAGAAATGGATGGATGCGCTTCCTCCTTTAAAGCCGCACTCCCTCGATGCCCTCCCGGCGTGGATGCGGCTGCTTTCTATCGAGCGCCAAGAAAAACCGAGATATCCTTCACCAGTCTCGGGAATTCTCCCCTAGACCTCGTGAGAAAAAAAAAAACCCAGCTGAAATATACTCCGTCCGGTCAGCGCGCGTCCGATCCAAATAGACAGCGGAGAAAGTCAGGAGAAACGCGACGGCTGTGATGGCTTCAGCATCAAACGGCGCAGAAGTTCCTGTAAAGCGCACGATTCTTCAGGCTGGAGGATGCAGATTCAGCTCTGAGCCCGTATTCCCATCAAGCGCTGTGTAATCTGAAGAGGCTGCACTTCTTCTTTTTTTTTTCCCTGCGACGGAAAATTAAGTGGGAGTTCACATGCGACTTCTGCTTAGTATGCGATGAGAGGAGACACGAAAAGATACGCAGCATCCGCTACGGATCCCGCGCTGAGCAGAACTGGATTACCTCAGAGAGAGAGAGAGAGAGAGAGCGAGGGAGGGAGAGAGGGGGCGGAGTTATGATCATGCAGAAGAGTAATCTGTGTTGTTATGACTCCTCCCCTGTCCACCTATGAAGATATTCATCATTCTTTTTCCTCAAAAAAAAAAAGAGAGTATTCTCAGTGGTCCTTAGCCAAGGGTTCTCAGTTTTCTGAAGGACTTTAGAAGCCACCCTGAAAAAAAGACCCTTTCTTGTTATGATCATTTAAGACAAATCATTATATATATATATATATATATATTTTTTTGTCTGTTTTGTTTTATATATAACAAAATCAGACACTGGGACAAGTGTTCAACAAATCAAAATTTGAAGAAAAAAAAAGAAGAAGTTTTGATACTAGCTTAGGGCTGATGATGGCTTAGTGGTTAGCACCATCTCCTCACACTTCTGGGACTGAAGGCTTCGAATCTCGCTTGAAGTTTGCATGCATGTTTTGTTTGGTGCGTTTCCTCTGGGTACTCGGGTTTCCTCCCACAGTCCAAACACATCCTTTGCAAGCTGATTGAAGTTTCCAAATTACTTGTAGTATATGTTTGAATGTGTGTGTCCTTGTGCCCCGTGATATTGGGTATAAAAAAGTCTTTAGTTAGCTAAGGTTCGTATATTACTGAAGAGATTCTACTTAAATACCACTCTGAGACAAAAACCTCTGTTGTATGGCCCTACATTGCACATTTCAGTGAACATACAGTAGGTAGAAGTGCAAGATGTAATCAGGGATAAAGACCTATTGGGACGTCTCTAGGAACCACTAAAGCCTAAAATGCCATCACTACAGACATTTTCAAGTCCTCAGATTAATTTTATCTTGAAGATGTCCTAAAGAGCTTTTAAGGAGTCTTAAGTTTTAAAGACATGAGGGATAGTCTGAATGCCCACTAGGTTCTCCTATAGTCCAAGGGTACTCCTACAGGGACAAACTGAAGAACCTTGTTGAATGCTAGAATGTTTGCATGGAGTTTGTATGTTCTTCCCATGGTTGGTGGGTTTTCTTAGTGTCCTCCGGTGTGTGTGTGTGTGTGTGTGTGTGTGTGTGTGTGTGTGTGTGTGTGTGTGTGTGTGTGTGTGTGTGCCTTGTGATGGATTGCCACCCTGTCTTGTGCCTCTTCTAGGTCTCCTGGGATATACTCCAGGTCCCGTGACCCTGTACACATCATAACCGGTATAGAAGATAAATGAGTAAATGATTATAGTGTGAAACCTGAGTGTCATACCTGAGTGTCTTTCAGCTTTATAAAAATAGTTCTACTTAAAGACTTTTCATTCTTAGAAAATAGTTCCTTTAAAGTCCTTTAGAAAATTAAGAGTTTGCATCTTCCAAAGTGGTTCTTTTTACAAGCTTTTCTGAAAGAGAAAAGCACTTGATAGGGTTATGAAAAGCTTCAGAGTTCCTCAAAAAGACAAACCAAGGAACCCTTTAAGGTTTTAGAGTTTGGGATTGCAGATAAACCTAATAAAGTCTCTTTCATAACCCAAAGACAGGTAAATGTGGGTAAAAAAGGGAACTTTTCTGAGCATGTAAGTTATTATCAAAGCTTTCTAAGAATCTATATGAGATCTGATGAGTGTACATTGACGATGTGAATTATAGGTCAGGTAAATCAAGGGGCTGTGAGAGATGAGAACACACCACCCTTGTGATGCCATTCAGAGCTAAGCGAGAGGGAGTGACGGCTCATTAACCACTGTGATTGGATAAGGCACAAGTGAAAATAGTGCTGCAACATATCAGTGTATGCCAGGGCAAACACCATGAGGGACATCAGGAGCATGGAATAACTACCAAATTACAAAACATGTATAGGAACAAAGATGTGAACACTTCATATTATCAGTATATGGTGTACACATTGCTATGTGCCATTTTATAAGCTTCACTGCTTTAAAAATGCAGAACGGTCTCACGTTTATGTGACCTCAAAAAGAGTCTTATTTTGCATGCAGCTAATAAGACCCCGAGATAAAGAATCTGCAGGCTGGTGTGCAATATGTCACCACAAGGACACACCATTATTGCAGACAAGCAACTGGCAGTTCAGAGAAGTTAAGTGTCAGTGTCAAACTTTGATCAGTCAAAGATCAGGTCTTTTATTCTGAAAGTCAAAATGAACAATATTCTCTCCCTTTTGTACTCCCCGTTCGGAACAGTGGCACACAAACACATGGAGCACTGCAAATCAAGGGCCACCTTCACAGTGATTTGGACTGGGTGAATTATTTATCAGCAAACAGAAAGAATGAAAGGAGCTTCAGCTCAGAATGTCGTTGCTTAAGTAGCGATGGAGGTGTGTGGGTTGAGAGACAAACAAGCATGACTTTGAAGGACCTGTTTTGGCAATTGCAGCTGTCCTCAGAAATATTTATAGCCTCCCAACATCTAAGCGTGGATTTTTAGATCTGTGGAGGAGCAAAGGGATCTCTGGCATAAATAATCCAGCAACTTTAAAGCAGTTTTTTATACTGTATATCACTAATCAGACATTGCAGCTGGTAGAAACACCTAAACAAAATGGTTCACATTAACGTGGGTCAGACTATTTGTCATTGAATTGACAAAAGAAATGATTGAAAAGCAGCAGAGAAGCAAGTTCAGGGAAAGGGAGAAAACAGGACACTGACATGTTTTACAGCACACACGATGGTGCATTACTCAAACGCACAAAGCATTAGCATGGCAATTTGTGGCCATTGTGTGTAATTTGCTGTCTTAGTGTAAGAGTTGTTGGATCATTTATATAGCCTTTTTCTTCCACAGTAAATACTAAGGTGTTCATAACCAGCGTGTCAGAGCCTCTGATAAAATGAAAAGAGCTTCAAGAGACATGGGAGCTGTCCACTTATAAGTCCTGAAACACAATTGCATCATATACCCAACACAACTGCTGCTCTTCATTAAGTGTAATGTTGGTTAAGGGGGCAGTTCATCACTACAAACAACTCCCTCTGTGTTTAAAATGGCTGTTATTGTCATGAATCGGATTAGAGGTAAGTAAGTAAAGGTACTTGAATTAAGGAACTTTTAGCAGAATTTATTGTAACCTGGAAATTGACATTTAACACTGATATCTCATTAATATAAATTATATAAATTAATGTATTCAAACCTTAATTTAAGCTTGAATAACATTTTTAATACTGCCCTAAGAGGGCTCTTTTCAGCTAAATGGACTATGTGAAGTACTTTCCTACAGACAGCAGAGGTCCCCCTTCTATTTGAGCTGCTGAGCAATGGACTTTAATGCAACACTGAATTGGTTTCTTTTAATCAACAGCGTGAGAATAGTAATAAAGAAGGGTATTTTAAGGTTGCATTTTAGTTCTTGTTTAGAATGAAATTGGAATTATTTACTTAATTCAAGACTTAGCGTATGTGTAATACAACCTAAGGGCTTAATTTAGTTAATTCAAGACTTTGAACAAAAATGGATTAAATATTTCCTTTGGCTTTGTACCTTAGTGACACCTCTAAACATTTCAGAGACATAATGTGAGACTTATCTCCATGAGATGAAAAGACACTGTGTATGCTTTTGTGCAGCGAGTTCGGGACAGTATGTTGAGGGTGGTTCTGCATAAAAATGAGCTGCAGGTTATTTTCAGTTTCACGTTTGGGAATCAGACACTCAAGGAATCAATCATACTCCATCCTCAGAGACATAAAAAGAGAAACCTGGACTGCACGATGAAAACCCATGCACACACACACACACACACACACACACACACACACACACACACACACACTCATTTTTGTGCACCCTCGAGTCATGTTTTTCCTTCAGCCAACACTCTATACATCATTTTTAAAGCCTTGGAACATTTCAATCTGGTCTCTTAAATAGGCAACACCACTGCCACTATTGTTTCTCTGAGTATTAAAACAACAATGTCCTGGGATGAAGTTTCTACTGTTTTTCCAAGGGCATTGAGTCATGTAGTTTAATGCTGAGACAGGGTGGCCTTCCATGACAGTGCCATCCCCCTGCTGGGCAGAAGGAGCAACAGATGCCTTGCTTTGCCCTTCGCTAACTTATTATTATTGTTAATATTATTTTCATGTGGGAAAGGGAGCACCTTGCATGTGGGTGACAGGGTAGTTGCTCATATTGCCTGAAGATATGCTTTGACAGATAAGAAGCACTGACTGAACCCTCCACTTTAGGGAAGCTGGAGTGGGAGTCTGTGGGTAAAGAATAGCTCTCCACTCAATGATACTCAAGCGGTCAAAGTAGGTAAGATTTTTTTTGACTACACTAGTGAAGAACCATCAGATTAAGATTTCTTTTTTATAAGACTATTGCAAGGGTGGCAGGGTGGCATAGAAGTTAGCACTGTGGCCTCACACCTTCAGAGGTTTCGAATCCCACATCAGGAATCTGTGTGTGGACAATGACCCTGTACACAGAATAAGCAGTATAGGTGAATGAAAAAAAGAATATTGCAATATTTTGGTATTTATAACATAACTGATCAGTCCTTATTTGTAGAGTATGACGTGACATCTTCTCTCTACAATTCTGTACTTAGTCTCTTCATGGGAACAGGGTTGGTAAGAGCATATACCATGAAACAGTTATCCTCCTTAAGCCTCCTTGATCCTGAGCACAACCGTGGTGCACATGAAATTCAGGAGTGTTTGGCAGAGTCAGGATTTGTGTGCTTAGCATGTATCACTGCCACCTTCCACACAGCTCACTTTCATTCAGGTGATAAAAGGACCTTGACTAATTGCTTTTCTGGCTCACTGACCTTGAAAACACAAAGAGAAGAGACCTGAAATGAAGTGCACTGTCTGGGGGCATCTGGCTTGAAAGACGGATGCCACAGCTAAGATAAGAGTCTTCTGCATGGACAAAAATGCCCATCGAGGTTTGCTAAAGGAGAGATTGGGAGACAGAAGCAAATAGACATTCTTGCCTTTGAGACCACAGACCCTCTCAGCCATGCAGTTATGCTAGAGAGAGAGTGAATGACTGGGGGGGGGGGGTGGTAGGGTGTTGAAAGAGAAACAGAAAGAGTGATTTTGTTTGCTCAGATAATGAAGGAAAACAAGGTTAAGGGAGCTACTTGCAGGAAATGAATAGCAGCAGGATCTTAATTGAAGTAGGTAGGGAGCAAGCTGGCATGACACTGTTTCTGCAGTGCTATGCTGTCAGATTGACATGGGCTTTAATACAGAGTCCAGTGGTTGTCATTATCACTCAAATGCATGAGAGTGTTTTTGCAGCAGTGTAACTCAGGTGTTAACACAACCGTGTCTAATACAATACAGACAGAATTTCTGTAACCCTTTTAAAATAACTTAAAATATTCAGTGATGATATAACACTTTCAGAATTCATTTGAGTACTGTAGAGCTGTACCTATATAAAGACTGTACAGTGTTAATGTGACACTCCGGGAATCAACTCAAGCCTTGGAATTTTGCTATATAGTGACTACATGACATCATTATGCCACCTTTTGCCCAGACTTACAAAATTATCCACGACTGAATGAATGAACCAATTAACCAATAAGTTAATGGTAATTACCATCATTAATTCATGTTCAAGGACAAATAGTAGTGAAGAGTATTTTGTAATGTCTACCATTAGATATAAAATATCTGTCTTTAAAACGGAGTAAATTAGGACTCAAAAAGTGCTCAAGTAATCTATTAATTAATGGCACCAGTCCATCATGCACACCTAGGCCAATATAGCATAGCTAATTGCGGAGAGTATGTAAAACCCTGCACAGACAGTAAGCAGGATGCTCAAGGGACTGTTTATGGGTGGTTCAGTGGTAAAATCCCGGTCTGTCACATGGGAGGCTCATGGCTCAAGCAATGCACCAAACCCTGCCACTAAAGCTGCACAAGTCAGGGTGAATGGAAGGATTGTATCAGAGAGGGCATTTGGGGTAAAATCTGCTCCAAATCAAAGATGTAGTAATACATTTCTGCTGGAGAGATCGCTAATATAATGTAATATAATGTGTGTGAGGGTGTGAGCTTATTTGGTCATGAAGTATATCGCTATGGCCAGAAGTTTGAGAATGACACAAATATTAATTTTCACAAAGTCTGCTGCTTTAGTGTTTTTAGATCTTTTTGTCAGATGTTACTATGGTATGCTCAAGTATAATTACAAGCATTTAATAAGTGTTAAAGCCTTTTATTGATAATTACATTAAGTTTATGCAGCGAGTCAATATCTGCAGTGTTTACTCTTCTTTTTCAAAACCTCTGCAATTCGTCCTGGCACACTGTCAATCACCTTCTGGACCACATCCTGACTGATGGCAGTCCATTCTTGCATAATCAATGCTTGAACTTTGTGAGAATCTGTGGGGTTTTGTTTGTCCACCCATCTCTTAAAGATTGACCACAAGTTCTCAATGGGATTAAGGTCTGGGGAGTTTTCTTGGCTATGGATGCAAAATTGTAATGTTTTGTTCCCTGAGTCACTTAGTTTGCCTTATGGTAGGTAAGGTTCTCCATCATGCTAGAAAAGGTATTGTTCATCACCAAACTTGGATGGTTGGGGGAAGTTGCTCTCGGAGGATGTTTTTGCACCATTTTTTTTTTATTCATGGCTGTGTTGTTAGGCAAAATTGTGAGTGAGCCCATTCCCTTGGATGAGAAGTAACACCACACATGAATGGGTGCTTTACGGTTGGCATGGCACAGGACTGATTCAAAAATGATAACTAAGTCGGGGAAGTTGTCAGGGAACAAAAAATTCACAATTTTAGACCAGGAAACATCACAGACCTTAATCCCATTGAGGTCTTGTGTTCAATCCTCAAGAGGTGAATTCTGACAAACTCCAGGCATTTATTATTCAAGAATGGGCCGCCATCAGTCAGGATGTGGCCAAGGAGTTGATTGACAGCATGCCAGGGCAAATTGCAGAGGCATTGAAAAAGAAGGGTCATGAGCTGTAAGCCATAATCATCTCAATTATGACAAAGCACGGCTTTAACTATATTGCTTTGCATGTAATAAGTCTATCTCATGTATTAGTTTCACCTTTTAAGTTGCATTACTGAAATAAATGAACTTTTGCATGATATTTAATTTTTTCGAGTTTCACCTATACTAAATAATGACAAATCTTATATGCATTCATATGGATTTCACCACAATATAATGGATTTCCAAATATGGCATTTGAAAACACATACATAGTGAACGATTTTCACTACTGGTTTTCCAAAGGTACCTAGAGTGACAGATCACACGCATAAAAATCACCAGAGAAGTTGTTTACCATATATGGTAATTTGGGGGCATTTTTATGTAAATGAGCAAGGCCATGGTTGAGCAGAGCAATTTGGAATTTGTTGGCTGTATCATCCATTGCATACAGCTGTGCATACATATGTGTGTGACAAATACAAATTTTCTAGTGCAGGTGAGGTAGTGAGGTTCTTACACACAGAATTAGAACTTGTTCTGTACATGTTTTGATAAATAATACCACTGGCTTCTGCAGATACCACAACTTGCATTAATTAACAGGGGGAAAAATTGCGCATTGTGCATTTTGTTTATGTGAATAAAATGTTTTGACAGTTATAACCTACTCTTGAGGGAAGCATTTAAGAGCTATGGTGTATAACAGAATAATAAACAACATAACACAAAGCCTGGTGATATAAATAAATCAAATCAAAATAAATTAAATATAAAAAGATTTTAGAGCTTTTTGTACTAGCTGACTCCCCGTCAAAATAAAGAAGCTGGATTGCCGTAAGAACACTGACCGTCACCGAGGACTGAGTGTGTGTGAAAGCATTTGGCCGAATTGATATGGGCAGTGAAGTGTTGGCACTGCATACTGGCCGGCACAGGCCTCATCTATTACAGGTCCATCAACCTGCCCAAGGCCCTACAAATTTCTGTAACAAGGTACAGTAATACAACTTTGCAGGTGTTACCTATGTTAATGCCTCATTGTCCCTGCCCTGCTGCAAGCAACAGTTTTGCAAGTACTAGATGTAACTAATATCCAGACGGCTTTGTGGCTAAAAGTCCCTACTGTCATTCTCAAATAAAAAAATGTAAATGAATCCCATTTCTTTGAGTGGTTATAGAAAGGATGTACTCTTATACAAAACAGGAAGCTTTTTGTAAGTATTTGCTTGAGAATGACGAGGTCTTGGAACGGTGAAACTGAGAAACAGGAGGCCAGTGTGTGAGGATGTGGGAGAGTGAGAGACAGTGTGAGATAGTGTAAATAAAAGAAATAGTTGTAAATCAGTCGTCCTTACTGCTAATCCTCATTAAATGTAACGTTCAGTTCAACTCAATCCAATTCAATTTTACTTGTATATTGCTTTCAACAACTGACATTGTCGCAAAGCAGATTTACAAGATTAAAATTTTGGTTAGAAATTAAAAATATGTCTCTTTTATGAACAAGTCAGAGGTTACAGTGGCAAGTAAAAAAAAATCTTTATAAACATGAGGTAGAAACCTTGAAAGAACCAGACTCAAAAGGGAATCCACTGCATAGTATTGGGTGATACTGCATAGTACGACTATAAATAAATTTAATCTGCACAATTGAAAATGCAACTGTATAAAAGGAAATGTGTTTAAGTTGATATAAAGTCCACTTTGTTGAGGTTACCAACCGTTCACTGATGGAGACTTGGGTATGGAACTGTTCATGGCAATTTTAGTCCTTAAACTATTTGAGCAATTGCATTCATAAACTATCATAGTAAAACTGTTTGTATCAATGCAATTCAAGCTGTCTTCCTGGTTATTACATGGAACCGTCCTCATTTATCACATACATCTATAAGCAGACCATATACGGCCATCCTCTGCAGCACCCCATGGTCTCCATATGATGATGACTCAAAAAAGTAGTCGGACATGAGGAAACATCAACTGGTTTATATATGATGAGAACTCCAACCAGAATGCATCAGACCCGGTTGGAAGGCAGAAGGGGATGAGATCACTCATAAGTCAGAAGTGCCATGTGTAACTCTGCTGAAAGAGAGTCAGAGAGAAAGACACAGCGACGGAGAGAGAGAAGAAAAGAGAGAGAGACAGAGAACAGTATGGTTCTAGGTAGGCTAGGCTAGGTAACAGTCACAGGTCAAGGTATATTTTGTGCATAGTGCAGAATTAGCTACCACAGCATAACTAAAAGGGAGAACCAGAATGAAGCAGAGACATGAGGGCTCCTTGGGAATTATGGCAACGAGTCACTTCACCACCAACAACCCTGAGTGATCAGCGAGAGTCGGGGAAGACAGCATCCAAACATAGCACTTCACCATAAAACCCTATGCTCATGAGTCTTCCAGATCTGCAACTTTACAAATTTACAGAAGACTTGACTCAATAAATTAGTTTTCTGTCTAGATGTAAACACCAAAACTGTGTATGAGTGCCAACCATTAAGTGGAAGGATATTCCATAACTGTGGGGGAAAAAATCTGCCTCTTCTGTGCTTTTCATTGTACGAGGCACCAACAATTAGCATGCACCTTTTGATTGAAGTAGATGGGACAGATCATAAAACACTAGCAGTTCACTTATGTACCATACTGTAAAACTGTTGAGGGTAAACTAAAAAGTAATATTGTCAAATCAAAGCAAACTTTCACTGGGAGCCAGTGTAGTGTGCATGAGATAGGAGTAATATGCTTACATCATCTAGCTTTACTGAGGGGTCTGGCTGCTGCTTTGTGGACTAGCTGGTGCTTGTTTATGCACTTAGTGGATCATCCAAACAGTAAGGAATTACAATAATCCAACCTAAAGGAAACAAATAGGTAGCTGGAATCAATAATCACACCAATGTCTTGGTGGGAGAAAGGGCTGTTCTCTTTACTCCTACAACGCTTTCTAATCTATTGAAAAGAATATTATGATCAGTGGTGTCAAAAGCTGCATCAAGGTTAAGCAACACAAGCAAGGAGACAGAGGCCAGTAGTAGGTTATTTCCCATTTTAATCAGTGCTGTCTCTGTGCTAGGTTAAGGCCTAAATCCTGACTGATACAATTCATGAAAGTTATTCCTATGTAGGTGTGAGCACAATCTAGTACACAAGTTGATGATTTTACTGAAGAAATAAGTGAAGTATCTTGAAGGGGAGTAAGACAGTCTAAATGTGGATTTAATATAGTTATATTGGCACCTACATCATTACTTATTAAGTTGTATAGCATGAAGCCTATCCCACTGGACTCATAATACGGGAGTTATACCCTGGACAGAGTGCCAATCTATTGCAAGGCACAACCACACTCTAACTCACACAATACAGGCAATTTGGAAATGGCAATTAGCCAATCCTGCATGTGTTTGGACAGTGGGAGGAAACTGGAGTACCTGGAGGAAACCCACAAAGTATGTGGAAAACATTTAAACTCCATATACACTGACCCAAAGGTGGAACCCGAACCCTCAATCCTTCAAAGTGGAGCTACATAATATAAAGGCATGCTGATTTTAAGCATTCAGTCACCCGATCAAGTTCTGTGGGGTAAGACAATGATCCAATCATAGTTGATAACTGTGGGAGATAACCATTAAATCTCTGTGCAGAAGTTGACGTGAATGTGCAGTTAATGCGATAGCATAGCAAGGTACATATATTAAATAGTCAGACACAATTTAAATGAGATGAGATAATGATCTGAGATAACTTCAGACTGTGCAAATGTGATTATATTTTCTATATTTAATCCGAAAGTTAGTATTAAATCAAAAGTGTCTTATGTGACAGATCGGAGATGGGTGTGTTACTGCTGCTAGTTTGATGGCCCATTTAATTCTGTCTCTGTTCAATTTTGTGAAAAAAAAAAAAAAACAAGCAAAACAAATTAAAACCTGCTAACCTGCTAATAAAGCATATCAGGACTTTATCAGACGTTTGTGTTAGTGTAAGAAAATAACAAAGTCCCTTTGTGCTTGTGCTTTGTCCTCCATCCTTATTAGAAGAATTATAAACAAAAATATTTGCCACTGGAGATTTTGTGCTTTTTTTGCTGGTGCAGAGGGCTATTGAATGTGAAGCAGATATACAGTAAATGGATATTACAGCTTTGGAGTCACCGGAAGCCTCACCCTCGCTGGGATACAGCTTCTGAGGATTCAGAGAGAAGGAAACATGTTGATGTTTGATCAACACAGAGTAGGCTTTTCTGGCTTTTATTTCAGCCATGTTTAGACCAAAAATGTAGGTGAGAAAAACTGTGCTGAGATATGTTTGTAATAATGCTGTGGAATACTATTGGATTCACTTTCTGTTGTTCTCCAACAATATCCTCCAATTGAAAAGTTAAAGGATGAGTCTTCTTCTAATTGGCAGCTAAGAAGAGCACACCATGCCAGATTTCTATGAGAGTATCGTATGCCATGAAGGAAAAAGAAATCTGAGGAAAAATATGAGAATCTCAGTAAGGGTTTTAGCTAATATAAGGAATGAGTTGCCAGCTCACTACGATCCTTCCAAGATAATGGTGAGCACCATGACGACTTGCTTTCTTTCTTGATTTCTTGGACACCTAGGGTTTACCAGCAAGAGTTATTGATACATCTTCCCATAAAATTTCTATAAGCAAAGACTTTTTGCTCCAGGTATGTGGGCCACTATCACTGTTGCTATAAAATCATTGTACAGTATATTGCACAACAGTTGGTACAACAGTTTTAACAGAATGAACCTCAGAAATACACAGTCACACTGTTGTCAATATATATGTAATAATCACTTCTGCTTTTTCTGTCATCTTACTGTTCATGAGCAGGATGCTATGGTAAGTCACATCTGGTAAAGAGACAGAGAGAGTGAGAACGCCCTATTTCGTCACCCAATTCACTGGTTATGTAAGAGAGAAATGCCATAGATGAAAAAACAATGCAACAGAACGTTTTTTTTTTTTTTTTTTTTTACCAGGAACCGTACAAATAAGAGTACTGTAGTATTTGTCAAAGTAATATATATTACAAATCATGTGGTATCAGGTGTGACTTGGGATGGTTATATTGGAACACTCTAAGGACCCAACATAAAAATTCACGGGAGTTTTTTTTTTAGTTTTATGCATATACTAGGTCAATTATGATGCCAAGGAAATGCTACTATGGTGACCACGTAACCATGCAGCACAACCACACTTTAAACATGTGGAAAATGTCATCAACAGGCTGGAAAGCGTTCTCATGGTCCTACACAAACATCAAACTTCTATATTACTGGTTTTATATCCTATATAAGAGCATCTGAATTCACTAAAATATGACAAGTGCTTCTTAGTTACTTCCCTTCGAGAGCATATGAAATGCAGTTTTTATTTAATAAGACAAAGCTTTAATCCTAAAATGCACAAATGAAAAATCTATTTAAAAAAATATACATATAAAAGTAAATTAATCAAGGTATCCCGAAGCAAGAATGAAATAAGAAATCTATACATTACATAATAAAATAAAGTATAATAATAATAATAATAAGAAGAAGAAGAAGAAGAAGAAGAAGAGCAGCACAGTGTTTAAGTGGTTGCCCCTGTTGCCCCACACCTCCAGATTTGGGATTTGAATGTCACCTCTGCTCTATATGTGTGGAGTTTACATTTTCTCCCTGTGATTCATGGGTTTCCTCCAGGTACTCCAGTTTCTTCCCCCAGTTCAAAGAAGTGTTGTAGGCTGTTTGGCCTTACCAAACAGCCTTTAGTTTTACCCATCTAGGGCGTACCCAATTTTGTGCACCAAGTCCTCTGGGACAGTTTCCAGGCCCCCTGTGACCTCACACAGGATAAGGGGTATAGATAATAGATGAAGGTGAAGCGAGAATCTTTAACTCACTATAAAATAAAAATTTAGTGCAAAGTCCTCTATGTTTCTTCATTTGTTAATTATTCTAAACAACTTTATTGATTTAAACCTGTTTATAACACCTGCTCTTAAAACCTGTTCATAAAATATTCCATAAAATATATAAAAATGCATTCCCCCGAAACACTGGACAGGAAAAAAGTGGGGGTGTCATATTTAATTTTAAAAGAATATAAATGAGTGCTAAGTTTTATGTGGTTTTGCATAATATAAATGTAAATTTTTATGCAGAGCCGTTTTATACTAGTTTCTATTCATTAGAATTTATGGCGAGTAATTTGTGAACACCTGACCATTAGACCAATATGTGATATGTGTTGCCACAAAGAAGCACACAATCTTATATGATGTCCTTTAAATTTGACCTTTACTGGAGCTAAGGAACCCAAATAATGCGAGGTCCATGAAAACATGGTTTGCTAGGGGTCAGGGGTAGCTCAGTGGTTAAGGCATTGGACTATGGTTCAAATTCCACAACCACCTAGTTGTTCCTGTTGGGCCCGTGAGCAAGGCCCTTAACCAGTGGCGGGGGCGCAAACAAAATTCAAATTTAACTTTTAATACTCGCCTGTAAATAGCCATTCATCATCATAAGCATCATTACTACTAGTATAAAATAAAGGCATGACTCACATCGCATCCAATCAGCAGCTCCGCTTGCCTTAAGAAGTGCTGGAAAATACTCATTGAGAATGGTCCAATCACATGAGCCCAAATATTTAAAAACAATATTTATTCACTAAGAACAAAAGTGAGAGGGTTCAGGGCGCACAGTGCTGCTTGAAAAGATCCAATCAGAGCTCAGCCTCAAGTCACATGTGTCATGCACACTCGCTCCGCACGCAGCACGAGGACCCGGAAGTAAGACAGTCGCGCTTTCAGGAAGCATAAAAGGAAACAAAATGGCACTTCACATCGCTCAGTCATTGAGTTCACCTATGCCTTTGCCGACGCTTCAGCGATCATTACGTGAGTACTCACCAATTCGGTTTGCTTCCTCGATTGAGTGTGTGTTGTTAGAACGCGGGTTTATTTGTGTAGATCCTTGCTCTTCGTGTAAGAGAGTTCTAAGATTAAATGCGTGGTTATCCTGTCTACTCGCGCTACTTTCGCGTTTGGGTCTACCGTCCACGCAACACGGGCTACCCGCTTAGGTTTTTGTCTTCTTCCCTCGGTTGCTCGTGACAGAATGACTGAGCCTAGAGCAGTAGACCCAGCGGAGTTTGTCCGTTTCTGCGGTGTGGTTGACCAGCATGCCGAGCTGATCAATAAGCTCTGTGGTGAAGTTGCGTTTCTCCGAAAGGAGCTCCAAGATGTCGCGGTTTTGCGCCGCGAGGTGGCAGAGTTACGGCAGGAAAACACGACCCTTTGCTGTTGCCGCCGCCCCCCTCCTCCCCTTCTTCTTCTTCTGATGTGTTCATAGCCTTACCGGATAAATGGGATGGCACAGATGGGAAGTGCAGTGTGTTTTTAACATCTTTGGATCTTGTGTTTGAGTTCAATCCCACCAGGTACTCCACAGACCGACTGCGCGTTGCACTTCTTGTCTTGCTGCTGTCCAGGCAGGCAGCAGAGTGGGCCACGGCGGTTCTTAGGTCAGATTCAGAGACGGCCTATTCGTATGGAGAGTTCACCCGCCAACTAAAGCTGACCTTTGAGCATCCTGCTGCTGAGGTGGAGACCGACGCAGTGGTCGCCAGTGAGCCGCTACACTGCAGACTTTTGCACCCTCACCGTGCAGACCACCTGGGGGGATGCCGCCCTCCGGACGGCCAACTATGAAGAACTGGCTTCCCGCATCAAGGACGAGCTCGCCGGGCAAGAGCTTCCAGCTACCCTGGAGGGTTTGGTCCAGCTCGCCCTCCGGATTGACCAGCGCTTGCTTGCTCGTCCGAAGCCAGTCCCCCAAACCCTGCCGCCCATCACGCCCCTTTTTTCACATTCCACGCCCCGATCACCAGCTTTCACCACCACCGTTCGGGCATCTGCCGGGTCTCCACCTCCCGCCGTGGTTGACACGGGAGCCGGGGAACCCATGCAATTAGGACGCACCTCCTTGAACCTGCAGAGCGAGAGCGATGTTTTAGGGAGGGACTCTGCGCTTACTGTGGGTCAGCGACACATCATAGAGCGATATGCCCCTCACATCCGGGAAACGATCAGGCCCGGTGAAACAGGGGGGCAGCTCACCGGGTCACCTCCATCTCGCCGCCACCACACCCAGCATCTCTCGTCTCATGGTTCAGGTACACCTCCAATTTGGCCACAGACGAGTCCAAAGATCTGCGTTCATCGACTCCGGGGCGGCCGGGAACTTTATTGACTCCGCCTATGCCAAGAGATTGGGGGTGGAAACTGAGGCGTTATCCCAGCCAGTTCGAGTGACATCCGTCGACAGTCGGCCCCTTTCCTCCAGCCCTATCACCACCCAGACTCGGCCCATCACCCTCACCATTGACCAACACCACGAAGAAATCCGCTTCCACCTCACTTCCATTTCCTCGCCACCCATCATCCTAGGATACCCCTGGTTACTCCAGCACGACCCTCTCATCTCCTGCTCTAGGAAGTCCGAGGCCCCCGATGTCGACACCAACGCCATCCCTCCTGCATATCGGGACCTGGCTGAGGTCTTTTGTAAGCTAACCATCTTCCTCCGCATCGCCCCTACGACCTGGCAATTGAGATCCAGCCAGGTTCCACTCCACCCCGCGGCTGTCTATACTCTCTCTCTTCCACCGAGATGCGGGCGATGGAGGAGTATGTGTCCTCCGCTCTCCGCCAGGGAACCATCTGACCCTCTTCCGCGGGGTTTTTCTTCGTAAAGAAGAGTTCGGGCGAGTTACGTCCATGTGTCGACTACCGGGGGTTAAACAACATCACTATAAAAAACCAACACCCGCTGCCGCTTACCAATTCAGCCCTGGACGCCCTCTCTGGTTCCACCATTTTTACGAAGTTGGACCTCCGGAGCGCCTACAACTTGGAGCGTATCAGAGAGGGCGATGAGTGGAAAACGGCCTTCATCACCCCTACAGGACACTATGAGAGTTTGGTCATCCCATTTGGACTCTGCAACGCTCCCGCAGCTTTCCAGCAGTTCATTAACAATGTTCTCCGGGACATGTTGGGAAGATGGGTATTCATCTACCTAGACGATATACTCATCTACTCCCGCACCGCCGAAGAACACGTCCGACACGTCAGGGCAGTCCTTAAGAGATTGCTCGCCCACCGACTGTACTGCAAGCTGGAGAAGTGCGCTTTTCACAAGCGCTCCACCACGTTCCTGGGCTTTGTCATCTCATCCCAGGGTGTGGCCATGGACCCACAGAAACTAGAAGTTGTGCGTCATTGGCCCCTACCCAAGACTCTCAAACAGCTTCAATGGTTTCTTGGGTTTGCGAACTTCTATCGTCGCTTTATCCGGGGCTACAGTACAGTCGCAGCACCCCTAACCACTTTGACTTGCCCTTTATCTCGTCCCTTCCAACTCGACTCTACTGCCATCAACGCATTCTCCAAACTTTGCCATCTATTCACCACCGCTCCACTTCTCCTCCATCCAGATGCCGATCAACCATTCGTTGTGGAGGTGGATGCCTCAGAGGTGGGCGCTGGGGCGGTCCTCTCCCAGCGAGGTCCAGACCAGAAACTACACCCTTGAAGTTTCTTCTCCAAGAAATTTAACCACACTCAGCAGCAATACGGGGTAGGGGACGGCGAGCTGCTGGCCATAAAGTGGGCATTGGAAGAATGACGACACTGGCTCCAGGGCGCCAGAGAACCATTTATCGTCTGGACCGACCACCAAAACCTCAGCTCCATAAAGACTCTAAAACAACTCAACCCAAGGCAGGCGCGGTGGGCTCTCTTTTTTGAGCATTTCAATTTCCATCTATCCTACCCTATCGGACCCCGCGCCTGTCCTGTCAAGGTCATCCAAGGTCATCGCCCCACTCCGATGGGAACTGGAGACGAGGGTCCGCCAGGCGCAAGCCACGGAGACCGAACCGGCAGGTGTGCCGCCTGGACGACTCTTCATTCCCAGCACCATCAAGGCTGACGTCATGAGATGGGGCCATTCTTCACCACTGTCGGGGCACCCAGGCACACAGCGCACCCTTCAATATGTCCAGCGCACCTTCTGGTGTCCCTCAATGGCCAAGGACGTCGAAGAGTTCGTGCCCAGTGTGCGCCAGGGCTAAGACCTCCAATCGACCGACACCGGGGGAACTCCAACCACTCCTCGTTCCCTGTCGACCCTGGACGCACATTGCCGTCGACTTCATCACGGGCCTGCCGGTGTGTGAAGGGAAGAGCGTCATCATGATGATAATAGATCGGTTCTCTAAAGCTGTGCACCTGGTGGCCCTCACCGGACTTCCATCAGCCAAATGAACAGCAGAGCTGATTTTAGAGCACGTAGTCTGCATGGGTTCCCAAAGGACATCGTCTCGGACAGGGGGCCCCAGTTCACTGCACGGTTCTGGAAGGCCTTCTGCCGTCTGATCAGTTCTACCTGCAGTCTCTCCTCGGGCTATCATCCCCAAACAAATGGTCAGACGGAACGGGCCAACCAACAGCTGGAGCGCTACCTGAGGTGCTTTGTCACCGACCGTCAGTGCTCCTGGGCTCGCTACCTCATTTGGGCGGAGCTCTCCCACAACCTCCACATCTCCTCCGCCCCGAAGCTGAGTCCATTTGAGGTATGCCAGGGTTTCCAACCTCCGATGTTTGAACATCAAGAACCGGAGGTCGAAGTACTCTCAGCCCAACAGTTGGTCCGAAGATGTCGGCGGGCCTGGACTCAAGCCAAGGAGGCCATTCGGCACACCAATACCCGCTACACTTCACAACATTGCCGCCGACACCCTCCTGGACGATTGTACCACAGAGGTGACAAGGTATGGCTCTCCACAAAGAATCCACACCTCCATACCGAATCAAAAAAACTCTCACCTAGGTTCATCGGTCCATATTGCATCACCGTCCGTATCAACCCTGTCACCTACCGGCTCCAGCTGCCTGCGGCGCTCCGGATCCACCCAGTTTTCCACACGTCCCAACTCAAACCCTTCATCACATCACCAATGGTTCCACCCACTCACCCCACTCCTCCTCCCCGAATCATCGAGGGTAGTCCCGCTTACACTGTACGCCGGATCCTCGACTCACGTCCTCGGGGCAGAGGTACACAGTACCTGGTTGACTGGGAGGGCTACGGCCCAGAGGAATGGTCTTGGATTCCGGCCCGGTTCATCGAGGTCTACGGGACTACCGTCGTCGGGTATCCGCCACCCCAGGACCGTCGAGAGTCGGTCCTGGACAGGGGGGTACTGTCATGCACACTCGCTCCGCGCGCAGCACGAGGACCTGGAAGTAAGACGGTCGCGCTTTCAGGAAGCATAAAAGGAAACAAAATGGCACTTCACATTGCTCAGTTATTGAGTTCACTTATGTCTTTGCCGACGCTTCAGCGATCATTACGTGAGTACTCACCAATTCGGTTTGCTTCCTCGATTGAGTGTGTGTTGTTAGAACGCGGGTTTATTTGTGTAGATCCTTGCTCTTCGTGTAAGAGAGTTCTAAGATTAAACGCGTGGTTATCCTGCCTACTCACGCTGCTTCCGCGTTTGGGTCTACCGTCCACGCAACACAGGCTACCCGCTTAGGTTTTTGTCTTCTTCCCTCGGTTGCTTGTGACAACATGCTTTTCAAAAATTTACGTGCCTGTAGATACTCGTTTGTCCGGCACCCTCGTGTACACGAACACAAATGAACATAATACAGTTTTAAAAATTTTTTATTGCAAATTAATTATATTAAGAATTACTGCGGAATATTGTGACTAAATGACTTTATTTCATTATTAAAATAAATAATTGTTATGTTAAATAATTACATGTTGAAGTAGCATTCTTCTCTGCCTCATTTTAAGGCGGTGGCGCCCCTGCACCCCGTATTGACCGGCCGCCACTGCCCTTAACCCTTAACTGCTCAGACGTATAATCAGATAAAAAAAAGTAAGTCGGTCTTGATAAGGGCGTCTGTCAAATGCCTAAATGTAATGTACAGTGTAAGCTTTCTCCTCACTGTTGCTATATTTATTTTTATTTTTTTAATGTATTGCCATGAACATTATATTTTTTGATAGAGAAGCCATACAGTATCCATTTTGTTGTCCACCTAAGAGTAGTAGGGCCCAGGAAGTCTAATCAAATTGACAGTGAAAATTGAAAAGCAAACCTTAGATGCCACATCAAACAATAAGTGTATGTTCACTGGTTACACTGGCTGTCATTTCAATTTCAAAACATATTTCATAGGTGTTGTCAAAGACACCTAGCATCTGACTTTGAACTCAAGTTTTCAACTGTTTTTTTTTTTTTGAGGGGGGGGGGGGTCATATCATTTGACATGTCAAGTTAAGCTAAAGATTTTAGGTTATGAAAATGTCAAATGATATGATATTTGTGAGAGACTCACTGACCTTGACAAACATGATGCTCTTCAAGCATCTTCTTTTCAATATATTTCCTGTCTGTTTTTTTTTATATGACAATAAAATGTATTTTTGCCCCATGTCAGACAAGTGCCATAGTCCCTATGCCCTACAAACTGTCAAGTGCATTATGGGTGATTCAATAAGACACATTATTTAGTGTACTGCTGCAATGCATTGTTGGATTTTATGAGTGAACTGGATATAAAAGTTCATAAAAACAGTGCAACATAGTAAATGTAATTTTATTGATATGGATCCAAAAAGTCACCTTTGCCCAGTTAAGACCTGAATAACATTTTAAAATAAACAGGCCGTAAACAAAGACATGTAGGTTTTTTTTTTTTTTTCAAATACCAGGTGGTGTGACCCAGGGTTATAGGGTGTTTTAAATCAGACTCCCTCACCTGGGCATCCCAGCAGGGAGTCATCAGCCCCTGGCTTTCATCCAAGTTGCATGCTACACCATGGATCACCCTTCTTGATCCACAGGCAGCTTGATGCTTTTTCTACACTTTGACAATGTCCTTATTGTCTTCTCTTTCCTGTGACCTTTTGATGTCAAAGAGACTGATGTCCAATGTAGTCCAATACACAAGCCCATCAAAGAGCTCAGTGTCAGAGTTTGGGATAGTTACAGATTTGAGATTTTTCAGGTGAATCAATATTTTTATATTACAGTATGTCTCTATATTGCAATGTGAGATTCCGAATGGATCACACTGATTCTGCTGTGGAATAGGTTTGAGCAGTTCTGTACAAAGTTTATGATTAAGAAACTGCAGGAAATTTGTATTAACTCTGATACAACTCTGAACTCTAACTCTGAAGGCAGAACAGGTAGCTACACACACTTACATTTTACTTTACACAGCTGGGTAGTGTGTAGTTCAGCACAGACAGGTGACATTTTATGATTAATGATTTATACTCAGGCTTTTTCCCCAACAGGAGGAAAATGTCCAGAAGTGGGTCAAAGGAACTCCTATTGATTACTTTAACAAGAAACAGCATGTGAAGCTCATTGGGAATAAACCGGCAAACTTAAAAGAAGATGCAGCAGGATACATATTTATCACAATCCTAATGAAAAATGTGTGACTAATCATGTGTTTATTTAATGAGGCATGATGCAGATGATTTACAAAAAGAACCGTATAAAATGGCACATTATTTATCATGGACTTGTATCTGTGTTCATAAAAGCTGAGAGGAGTTAAAAGGAAAGTAAACTTCAATTGAAATTGAAAAATGTATCTAATAAACTACATGAAGAAGTGATACAGTTACCAAAGCAACTATTTTCCTAAAACAACTCATCCCTAGGTGTTTTATTTCTCTTACAAAAGAGAAATGTGCCAACAGTTAATTTTTATGCACTATAGCAAAACATAATTTCCATCCATTTATATGTACATTTAATTAATAACAATGTAGTCTGTGTCTGAATATGTATTCTCTCTTTTTTTCTCTCTTACGGGGTCTCTCACTTTAGTTTGCTTATGTCATGTCTGAGTTTGTTCTTTCTCTACCACATTATTTAGGGTGCAACCAAGTAGTCTTGGCCAAAGTCTAAGTGAATATTAAAAATTATATTTACAGCATACAACTAATGAGCGTTACCGGCAACATACAGTAGTATGCAATGGTTGGGTACTTCTGTTCAAAACTACTGTAACTGTTGAAGTGATGAGCTAGTCTTCAAAAGGTATAAAGATGAAACAATCGACTTTTTGAACAAGCTTAGTGTATTGTGTATGGTATGATACAAAACCTTTTGGTCACACTGAACAAAGGTATAGTTGGAGTAAAATAGCGGTACAGATTTTCATGAAAATGACCTGACGAGCATGGGGTGGAACAATAACAGATAAAATAATATAAAATAATAATGCTCTGGGCCTATGTTGCAGTCAGTAGCATGGGAAACATATCACGGGTAGAGGGGAAAATGACATCATCTCAAAACCAACACATTTTTTTCTTCTCTGCATTTAGTTCACTGCTGCTGTGTTACAAAACAAGTACTTTCACATCCCAGATCACATTAGACTGACTTGAAACTGTGGCCACCAACATTGCTTTATATAGCAGTTTTCAGGTTAATGGTTTTGTCATAGACACCTTTTTGTGTAAAAGTCTAAAATGGCATAAAAGTCAGTTATATATAATTCACATCATGAAACTCTCATACTGTATATTCTAAATTCGGTAACACTTTACGGTAAGGGTACATGAATTACCATGAATTCATGCATAAATTCATGCATGAATTATGTGTTACTTCATGCATTAATGTCTCATGAATTATCAGGAACTAACATGAGTTCAAAGTCTTTCTATCATGACTTCAGGAATGATCAACCCTTTAATTACGACATTAACTAAGGTGGGTACTTCACCATGATTTATGGTTTATTACACATGATCATGATGTTTTCTTTTGTTCACAAAAAAAAAAAAAAAAACTGATTATTTCATACATGCAAGACTACTTACCTCATGCATGCATACAGGCTAGAACAGTATATGTCAATTAAACAATATGCAACTAATGTTTTATATTAATTATGAATTGTCAAGCTCGTTCATGTCTTCATAGTAGCCTGCAGTAAATGGTCAGACCCCAACACTGGTCAATCACAGAACATAGCTTGTATAGTCCGCTGACATCCAAATACAGTAGTCATCATTAACTAAGCATTAATTTCTCATGAGTTCATCATGTGTGTGGCCCCTCAACTAAAGTGATAACCACACCCCAACAAAGATTAATCACAGCACATAACATGTGAATTGTGGACATCCAAATACAGTAGTCATCATTAACTAAGCATTAAGTTCTCATGACTTCATCATGTGTGTGGCCCCTCAACTAAAGTGGTGACTTGGTCCTTTTATATACAGATAAACAGTGTATTATTGATGTAGGCATAATTGTGAAATGACATGAATATGAACTTGAAAGTTTAATCGTTTGCACATAGTGCACTGTGGACACAAAATGACTTTGATCTTAACTTTCTGTTTTATTCTTAAACAGTAATCCAGTTAACCCAGCTGTCAACAACAATGCCTGTGAAGAGCTGAGAAGGAATTGAATACATATATTATGAAATTTTATTGCCTTCATTTGAAAACTTTTTACAAAACCATAAAGCTGTTAAAGGATTAAAAAAAAATTTTTTTCACAAACAGATTGATCTTTTTTAAGGTAAGGAGCCAAATGATGTGTAACAAGCTACTGATGTGGACTCGTCATAAAATATTTAATGCTGAACATATATATAAACAAAGAAATGGCATAAACTCATGTGCATACAGAAGATATACAAACATGTTTAGTTCATGTAAATATCCAGTAAGGATAATTTTTCTTTCTTTTTTTTTGAATCCGTAATTTTTTTTCCCCTTTAGGATAGCTGAAGCTGAAAAAAAACCCTGCAACTAAGAGATAATTCCAGTTTCTACACTTCTAAACAACTATTAGGTAACAGGGAAACTGGTGCCGAATGTCCTTTAATAAACGACCAAGTAATCCTTCATTATGCTTGTTTCCAAGCCAGTAGGTCCATTCTATAACGGTGAGATGTTCCATCAAAAGCTTGGCCATTCAGTTTCCCCTCAATCTCCAAATTATCGATTTGTATGTTAACTATGCCCTCTCCAAGTGCTGAGTGTGAGCTCCACTAACAGGATCAACGAACCACCTTGAATGATTTACGGTGAAATGCCTGTAGCCCAAGCTGGTGAGTGCACCCCTATATGCTCTCCACTCATCACTAAGGATTAATGTCCCAGGCCGCACATGCTTCACCACTAAGGGGATCAGATAGTGCCGGGACCTCTTCTTGACCAGCCTCAGAATAGGTCTTCGATGCTTTCCTTTTACTCCAAGCATACCAAAAACACACTTTTTTACGTCTCCAGGTGCTGGATATTCTCCCACGAGCATACTGTAAAAAAGAAAAACAAAACAAAACAAAAAAACATTTTCTTAACATCTGACACTTTACTTCAAAATTAATATCATATTAGTCATACAGCCTGACCCTAAGGGTCCTAGTTTCCTATCATGCATCATGTCATGTGCATCATGTACAGCCAGTCACAAGCACAGTAACTATATAGATATCAGTTAGCTGAGCTTACACTTAGCAAGTTTTTTTTTTTAATTATATAATACTTAAAAGAAAAACAGAGAGTAGAAAAAGAATAAAGCCAGCTAATGTTTTTTTCCCTTTCTTTCTTTTGTTAATTGTATAATAAATAAAATGAAGTATTTTTACAGAATACCTTTCGTTTATGGCGGAAGTTGCTCTCATCGATGACAACAAACTCTGTTTCACCTCCAAGGTGTTTTCCTGCTTTGTTTTCATATTGCCTCGTCGGATGTCTGCACACTTTTCTTACACAGGATGACATCTTTGAGAGTGTTGCTGAGCTTTTAGCTATGCCATCATTCGCAAGCCTTGAGAAAACCTGATAAAGAAGCAAATTTACTTGAATATTAAATATTTACCAAGCATTATAAAAGCATAGAGATGTTATAGACTGTATAGAAAAATGTACTAAGTCTGTCATTGATCATTTGCCTCAAAATATGGACAACTGCTAGACATCACTGAATTGAACTCTACTACAGTTTTTACAGTTTTACTGATCATGCTATTTACTGAGGTCCAAATATTGCAGGGCTTTGTGGTGTGGGTTAAAGAACCAAAGCCTTCCAAATCTATGTGCCACTATGGAGAGAGCAAGAGAGAGAGAGAGAGAGAGAGAGAGAGAGAGGTGTATGTGTGTGTGTGTGTGTCATTACTTAATGGATGATCTGGAATACCTGTAAAAAAAAAAATTTCATCCATGAAAGTAGACTGCATCTTGACTTCTCAAAGACTGATCCTGATCTGACAGTCTTGGTGTTTTTTGTTTTTTTTTGCCTCTGTGGCTATTATGTCGGCAAACCCTTGAGGAAACAAATAATAATGTATGAAATAATGTATGTAACACATAATAATAATAATAATAATAATAATAATAATAATAATAATAATTTTAGCAAACATATATTGAATATGAAATTGTATGCTCTTTCTGTTGGTTGAAAGCTTGAAATGTCCAATCTAATGTCAAGAGCATGCTATAGCATAACTTGATGTCTTATCTAAGAGTTATTTAATAGATTAATAAGATTAGATAAGTAAATAATTACTAATCTTGTTAATTACTATACTATATAATCTAATTACTAATTAAATATCTTGTTTAATCAATTTAACCATGCACATAACTTACCATCTGTAGACGTCTATTGAGTTGTCTTTCTTCTTTAACTTCATCCTTTCCTGACACAACCTGCATCTTATTCTATTTTTCAAAAGTTTTTTTTTTTCTGTAACCATTTAATTAATTTGACTGTCCTCGTCTTGGTTGGCTTTCCCTGTATTAAGGACAAAATTTTATTTCCTAAACGCATGCTTTTATGTTAGATTGTCTTTTAATTTTAAGTAACCAAGGCAACTCCCGCTTGCAGGTTGTGGTGTTGCGCGCTTGAACGTTCACGCGCACGCATGTGCAAAACAGAACAGCAACTGGCAGGTATAGGACACAATCCTCCAGGGACTAATTACGTTACGACCCCGATTACTGTACGTTTGTGGTAGACATCATGCATCCGAACAAAAACATTATACAATTTCTTAATGACATCAAACTATTTGGTGCTCCATTTACTCTGACAAATATATCATACTTTGACAATACACGGACAATACAGGTCCCTGCAGAGTTCCTCTTGGAAATTAGGCTACGAACAAGAAAGACCTCTACTGTTTTACGTCAGCCAGTAAGCAGGGAACAGGAGGAGGAAGAAGAAGAGATGCGCGCCAAGTCCAAAAACACACGTCAAGGTAACCGCGTTATATAGCGCGCGCGCGCACATGGTGATATCAGTTTACAATTAGCATGGAGTCTGTGGGAATGCGAAGAGGCAAAAGAAAGGCAAATGACATTGGTATGTGGACTGACAGCCTCAAATGTGTGGATGTTGATGTATGCCTTGAGTTAGCTTGGTTTAAAATTTAAGTCCACTACTTAATAGCTAGGCGTTGGCTAGCAAGTTATGTTAATAGATTAGCTAGTTGCTCGATGCCTAAAGTATTAATCGGCTGCAAAAGCTAATGACCTTTTCCCCTCATGTATAATGACATATAGTGTTTTCTAGCTTTCTGATGCAAAGCAGCATTAGTCATTAATCAGTAGTCATACTGTAGATTTTAATCGGCCTTAAAATCGTTAAGCGTGAATGTAGTATTAGTATATTAGTATGCAAATCTAAATAATTCTCTTATTCATGTTCACTATCCAATGGTAATGCAAAAGTTTACATTTGCAGCTGATATAACCATGTTGGAAGTAATATAAATTAATATATCTACAATATATATCAGCAATTAATATTATTATTATAATTATAAGTAATTACTTTGAATAGACTGTAAGTGCCAGTTAATTGAGTGAATTAAAATGGGTCTTCAAACAGCTTAGGTTCATGTTATCGTCCAACACTTTCTTTTCCCTTCACCAACAAAATAAGACGTGTTATGTGATGTTATAAACTGCTGTTTTGATATTATGTTTGCTTTATGTTTTCTAATCTTCCACACAGACCTGTCCTTGCAGCAGTCTGCACAAGATATGCCACAGAAAGCAAGAGTTGAGAAGGTTGAAAAAGGTAGGACTCATTCATGCCAAGGATCAATGTATATTTATAGGCTTTCAGTGTATTATTACAGAATTTGTGACAACAGTAATACCTCTATGCACAGGAATCTAAAATAGTGCTAATATGAAGACATTTCTTGCCAAAAAAGGGGCTTCAGCAATTAACCTTATTAGGCTAACTGCTGAAATCAACATTAACTGTGGTGTGACTTAGGATACTCATTTACTTATCTGATGTGGAAAGTGATGTTGAATAGCTTTCAAGTTATAGGTGGTTTCTTAATATTAAAGTAGCCTGTGTCTTAGTATTTCTAAATTCTAGTAGATCACTTTCATTACCATTCTAAATTTTACATGTCATTTTTTTGTGACACAGCCATGTTCAGGTATGTCAAATAATAATAAATAATTTAATAATAATGTATGTGCATAATTTATAATGTACATTGAATTTGCACTCCTGTGTCACAGTGCCAGCTACACATTGTGTTTAAGTAAAAGCCAAAAAAGGCCAAAAAAAAATGGGCAAGAAACTAAGAGGTATGCAGTGAGTCATACACAAATTGATACAGTAGAGTCATTCTCTGATTGGCCAGCAGGTCAACAATGAATGTAAACACTTTTAATGTACTTTACATACACCTATACTCAGGGCTTGAATTGATAGGGGATGCAGGGTGATGGCTTCCCACTTGTTGAAAATGACAAAAAGCATCCCCTCTGTAAAACCACCATCTCCCTTACCATCACCTTTAGATTAATAATGTTGTATAAAACTTGTCATGCACACAAAATGTTAAAATTCATTTTGTATAATACTTTACAATAGCACTAAATAACAGCTATTGATAAATCAAAACTTAATATTGCAACAATGTTTACAGCTGTGTCCTAGTAGGATTAGCAAAGCTAAAAAAATAGTGAAAGTGTGCGATTGTGCAAGCAGTGACCGTACTGAATCTGCCACTCGTTGCCCAATGTCACATACAAATCTACAGGGTGGGCTATTTATATGGATACACCTTAATAAAATGGGAATGGTTGGTGATATTAATGTCCTGTTTGTGGCACATTAGTATGTGTGAGGGGGCAAACTTTTCAAGATGGGTGGTGACCATGGTGGCCATTTGGAAGTCGGCCATCTTGGATCCAACTTTTGTTTTTTCAATAGGAAGAGGGTCATGTGACACATCGAACTTATTGGGAATTTCACAAGAAAAACAATGGTGTGCTTGGTTTCAATGTAACTTTATTCTTTCATGAGTTATTTACAAGTTTCTGACCACTTATAAAATGTGTTCAATGTGCTGCCCATTGTGATGGATTGTCAATGCAACCCTCTTCTCCCACTCTTCACACACTGATAGCAACACCGCAGGAGAAATGACAGCACAGGCTTCTAGTATCCGTAGTTTCAGGTGCTGCACATCTCGTATCTTCACACCATAGACAATTGCCTTCAGATGACCCCAAAGATAAAAGTCTAAGGGGTTCAGATCGGGAGACCTTGGAGGCCATTCAACTGGCCCACGATGACCAATCCACTTTTCAGGAAACTGTTCATCTAGGAATGCTCGGACCTGACACCCATAATGTGGTGGTACACCATCTTGCTGGAAAAACTCAGGGAACGTGCCAGCTTCAGTGCATAAAGAGGGAAACACATCATCATGTAGCAATTTCAATTATCCAGTGGCCTTGAGGTTTCCATTGATGAAGAATGGCCCCACTATCTTTGTACCCCATATACCACACCATACCATCACTTTTTTTGTTCCAACGGTCTTGGAGGGATCTATCCATTTTGGGTTAGTGTCAGACCAATAGGGGTGGTTTTGTTTGTTAACTTCACCATTCACATAAAAGTTTGCCTCATCACTGACAAAATCTTCTGCGTGAACTAAGGGTCCTGTTCTAATTTTTGTTTTGCCCATTCTGCAAATTGCGTGTGCCGATCTGGGTCATCCTCGTTGAGATGCTGCAGTAGCTGGAGTTTGTAAGGGTGCCATTTGTGAGTAGCTAATACCTGCCGAAGGGATGTTCGACTAGTGCCAGTCTCCAGTGACATGCGGCGAGTGCTACGCTATGGGCTCTTGCTGAATGAAGCTAGGACAGCCACTGATGTTTGTTCATTAGTGACAGTTTTCATGCGTCCACATTTTGGCAAATCCAACACTGAACCAGTTTCACGAAACTTAGCAAGCAGTTTGCTAACTGTAGCATGGGAGATGGGTGGTCTCGTAGGGTGTCTTGCATTGAAATCTGCTGCAATGACCCGGTTACTGCGTTCAGCAGATATCAACACAATTTCGATTCGCTCATCACGTGTTAACCTCTTTGCCATGTCAATGGCTGTGAACAAAGAGAAACTTGTAAATAACTCATGAAAGAATAAAGTTACGTTAAAACCAAGCACAACATTGTTTTTCTTGTGAAATTCCCAATAAGTTTGATGTGTCACATGACCCTCTTCCTATTGAAAAAACAGAAGTTGGATCCAAGATGGCCGACTTCCAAATGGCCACCATGGTCACCACCCATCTTGAAAAGTTTGCCCCCTCACATATACTAATGTGCCACAAACATGACATTAATATCTCCAACCATTCCCATTTTATTAAGGTGTATCAATATAAATGGTCCACCTTGTATAATCTATGGACCAATTAAAAATTTCCACCTCTGTTTACCACTTTAAAGTTTGCTTATTTTTTGTTCAATGATTATGTATAAGTAAAATTATAAACTGTATTATTACAGCATTATTACTAGGCTGGTTCAATTAAATAGAAATCAGCCAATAACGCATTCTCTTGTCCTACAGTCAAAACCCCTGACGACTCCATCCGCCGCTACAACATGGTGTTGGAGAAGATTAAAAAGGATCACATCAGCAAGGCTTGGGGTAGATCGAAATACTATTGTGTCGCAGGCTCCTATTGCTGAACTTGCAGCCACTAACCCAGATCTGTTCCGCACATTGAGGTCCACTTTTAAAAGGAAGGACAGCCTGAAAGGGTTTGCTGAAACTTGCAGTTTTTGTGAGCAGGAGCCTACAGCTTCAGCTATCCTAAAGAAAAAAGGCGACAGATTCTTACTGGATATTTACAAGCACTAAGCTATGTTCTGTATGCCATGTGTTTGTTGAATGTATTTATTTGTTTATTTAATTTTTGTTCAGCATTAAATATTCCATGAGGAGTCTACATCAGTAGCTTAAAGGTGGCTCCCTACCTTAAAATACCAAGCTGTTTGTGAAACCTTTTTTCATCTTTTTTTTTTTCTTTCTAAAAGTTCATGGTATATTTACCAAATTTCTTCTCAGCTCTTTCCAGGCATTGATGTTGATTTTACTGGGACAAGAACTGGGTTAACTGGGTTACTGTTTAAGAATAAAGCAGAAAGTTAAGATCAAAGTCCTTTTTGTGTCCTCAGTGTACTGTGTGCAAAAGCTTAAACTTTCATGTTCATATTCATGTCATTTCCCAATTATGCCTACATCAATATATAAAAGGAGCAAGTCATCACTTTAGTTGAGAGGCCACACACATGATGAACTCATTAGAAGTTTATGCTTAGTTAATGATGACTACTGTATTTGGATGTCCACAATTCACATGCTATGTGCTGTGATTAATCTTTGTTGGGGTGTGGTTATCACTTTAGTTGAGGGGCCACACACATGATGAACTCATGAGAAATTAATGCTTAGTTAATGATGACTACTGTATTTGGATGTCAGCGGACTATACAAGCTATGTTCTGTGATTGACCAGTGTTGGGGTCTGACCATTTACTGCAGGCTACTATGAAGACATGAACGAGCTTGACAATTCATAATTAATATAAAACATTAGTTGCATATTGTTTAATTGACATATACTGTTCTAGCCTGTATGCATGCATGAGGTAAGTAGTCTTGCATGTATGAAATAATTATAGTTCATGCATGAATTCATGATTATTCGTGTACCAAAAGTATAGATTTATCGACAGCGAATAGAAAAGAGGGGTTTTTTTTGTGAACAAAAGAAAACAGCATGATCATGTGTAATAAACCATAAATCATGGTGAAGTACCCACCTTAGTTAATGTCGAAATTAAAGGGTTGATTATTCCTGAAGTCATGATAGAAAGACTTTGAACTCATGTTAGTTCCTGATAATTCATGAGACATTAATGAATGAAGTAACATATAATTCATGCATGAATTTATGCATGAATTCATGGTAATTCATGTACCCTTACCGTAAAGTGTTACCCTAAATTCATTTAGTGTAAAGAGAAATATTTCAGGCCTTTTTGGTTTTCATTTAGATAATTATGGTTTATAACAATTTTTCATAAAAAACAGTTTCTCCGAATATTAGAATATTTCCTAACATTGGTTAAAAAAAGATTTACAATACAGAAATGTCAGACTTCTAAAAATGTAAATAGGTGTTATTGAAGACCAGGTTGCTTTGATAACAGCCTTCAGCTTGTCTGTATTGTTGGGTCAGGTGTTTTTAATCTTCCTCTTAACAATACCCTGCCTTGATAATATTTCAAGCAAGTTGACTGGCCAATCAAGCACAGTAATATCATGGGGCAGCAAACCAGTTGGTGCTAGTTTTGGCAGTATGGGCGGGTGGTAAGTCCTGCTGGAAAAGAAAATTGGCATCTCCATAAAGCTTCTCAGCAGATGGTAACATGACGTACTCTAAAATCTTGTGGTAGATGGCTGTGTTGCCTTTGGACTTGATAAAACATGGTGAGAAAACACCAGCTGATAAAATACCATCCCAAATAAAACACTCTGGATTCTCTATTTCCAAATGAAAAAAAAAAAAAAAAATGAACTCCCATCTGAAAAGAGGACTCTGTACCACATACTGTATAACAGTCTAGTTCTTTATCACCTTAGTCCAGGTAAAATGCTTCTTCTATGATTTATATTCCATTTCATGAGGACATCTCTGTGTGGTGGCTGTTGATGCACTGACTCCAGCCTCACTCCACTTCTTGTGAAGTTCTTCCAAGCTATTGAATCTTGTCTTTAAGCTTTAAGCTTGACAATCTTTTTAAGACCACAGTTATCCCTGTTGCTTGTGCATTACTTTGCGTTTCACTTTTTGAATGATAAAAAAATAATAAATAGACAAAAGGCATAGAAAATAGATACATGTTCTCTTGTTATGGAGCTTGGGTGCATGGAGAATGCTTTTGGATCCTTGCCTAAATGTCATTCAGTCTTAGTGCCTTGGCTGTGTTATCCTGTGTTCCTCCTTTTAATGTTTTATTGCATTAATGCATTATTTTGTATAGCTCAAGTGTATTTCAACAGTAAAAGAGATAAGAGTTATAAAGCACAAGGACAATAAGGCAGAATGTGAGTGATAAAGATTATTCATACTGTAGAATTGTTTCTGAACAGTCATTACACGACCATTACATAACACACCTTATTTATTCCACAACGCTTTTAAATTCTTAAGTTTAGGATTGATCAGTTAGTCATGATCTATTAATTTTATACAACAGCAGTTGTTACAATAATTGAAATTTCAAGTTTATATTAGTGCACACTGTTGTTTCTACATCAATTCATTTACAGGGACTTGAATGGCAGATGCTCATTGATGTGATCTTACTTTAATAGTTGGTATGGTGAAGCTTTCTGTTAGGACTCACTCACTCTCACTCATCATCTATACCGCTTAATCCTGTATTCAGGGTCAAGGGGGGCCTGGAGCCTATCCCAGGAGACTTAGGGCACTTGGCAGGGTACACCCTGGACAGGGTGCCAATCCATCGCAGGGCACAGACACACACATACACTCACTCATTCACACACTATGGGCAATTTGGGAACACCAATTAGCCTAACCTACAAGTCTTTGGACTGTGGGCGGAAACCGGAGAACCCGGAGGAAACCCACCAAGCACGGGGAGAACATGCAAACTCCATGCACACAGAGACGGGAATCGAGCCTGGCCGGGGATCGAACCCGGACCCTGGCGGTGCAAGGCGACAGTGCTAACCACTACACCACCGTGCCGCCACTTTCTGTTTGCCAGCACTTTGTAACAGTACGTTTCAGTAAATTTAGTAAGTTTAAGTTCATTCATTCATTCATTTATTTTCAATAACTGCCTTATCCTCATTGTTTTGAATCTGGAGTCTATCCCAGGAAGACAGCGTGCGGGAGGGGAGTACGCCCTGGATGGGACACCAGTCTATCACAGTGTGTTTATTCACTGATCAGTTAATTATTGAGCAGCAGGAACCCTCCCCCATACAGTCAGCCTTGGCACCAGTTGTAAACCCTCCTAGCATTCAAAACCCCATGCCTTCATTTTCAGATCAAATTCTGAACCCGGCTTCTTTCCCGGCAGATCACCACCACAGTGATTTCCTCTCTGCAGCTCCCTCAAAGTCGCCTCTGGTCCCCTTTTAGCCTGCAAACTCGTTAATAGGATGAATAAGAGAGAAGAGTTGCGAGCCATGAAAGCAGGCTAGTTCAATTTGGGCCAAGGAGGCTGAACACAAACTGCTGAAGGGTGGGAGAATGGATACTGAGAGGGGAGAATGTCGCTCTAAGCCATAAGGCCTAACGCAATAAATTACCAGCAACGCAATAAGCAGTTTCCAGAAGACACTTTTTTTTTTAAAAAAAAGAAGAAGAAGAAGGAGAAGAAAGTAACAATCATCTTTCCTAGCACAAGGGAAAAATGTCAGAAGCAAACTGGCAGAAGGATCCAATTTAGACAGCTTCAAGCTCTCAGGTGAAATGTCATTTTTTTCATATTGTTTTTATAATATTTACTTGTAAGAAAGAGGAGTCAGAGTAATAGTTAACAAACAGCTGCAGGGAAAGCATCCGTGGAGTGTACCTGGGCTGTAGAAACTGTACTCTTTCTGCAAGTCCACACAGCATTCTATAAAAAAAAATATATATATAAAAAAAATGAGTTCGGAGAATCCTTTGTGAGATATTTGGCATCAACATCCTCACCTTCTGGCAGGAGTCTATAAAATATCTGCTCAGAGATCAAAAGCTCCGATCTATTGCCATCACTGATTCTGTGAAGAAGAAAAACAGTTATTTGGCCCATCACCAGCCTATTATTCAGCACAAGCAGGCATTTTTACTTGCATTTCAAATATTACCTTTCATTTGACAAAATTCCCCCACTTGCTCTCAGGTATCTTATTCAGGCCTTCTAGCTTATCCTGTTCGAGCTTTATTTGTCCATGAAGTGAACCTGAATGTCAGGTATTTGTTTGGATTCTGAATAAAAAAATACATCGTTTTAACTAACTTGTGCAAATTATCTAAATTACTATTATCTAAATTAGCTATAAGATTATTAAATCTTATAGCTAAAATGTATACAGTGTTATATTACCTGGGCAGCATGGTGGCACAGCAGGAAGCACTGTTGCCCCACAGCTCCAGGATGCCTGGTTCTAACCTGAGCTCTGGTTACTACTGGGGCAGAGATTCATATGCTCCCCTTGTGTCCATGTACGTTTTCAAGTTCCCTCTCAAAAACACACCAGTGAGCGGCTTGGCTTCTGGAGCAGGTTGGATTCTTATTTCAGGCCTGGTGGTCCTGGGATAGGTCCTGGATTCAGCGGTTCAAGATCCTAACCAGGATAAAGCAGTTACTGAAAATGAAGAACTTTTGCCCTGAATCTGCTAACACTTGAAGACGAACAGCATTAAAGGATAACCAATTAGCTTAATGCAAATTGCAGGAAGGAATTATTATACATTTGCATAAAACAGAGTGTGGAAAGTGTTGGAAAGGAAATGAGCAGTTAAACAACTTTACCCTGATTCACTGCAATACTGTATACACAGTCTTATGCAAAAGTTTAGGCACCCTTTGATAAATAACAGATTTTAGTGATTTTTTTTTATTATTGAAAAGATGTTAACACAGTCTCTTGGAAATGGAAAAAAATGCACAATAACAATGGTGCATAGTTACTTTTTATGTCATAAATTGAACAATGATTTAAAAAAAAATCATAAAAAAGCATTGTGGCACTGTGAAAATGTTTGGGTACCCTACATAATCAGTACTTAGTAACACATCCTCTGGCAGATATCACAGCCTGCAAATGCTTTTTTGTTCTGTAATATTCTTTGGTCGTCTTGCATGCACAGCTCTTTTAAGATCTACCCACAAATTTTCAATGATGTTTAAATCAGGGGACTGTGATGGCCATTCCAAAACCTTCAGCTTGTGTCTCTTGAGGTATTCCATAGTGGATTTCGTGGTATGTTCACGATCATTGTCGTATTGTAGAAGCCATCCTCTTTTCAGTTTCAGCTTTTTTACAGATGGTATGATGTTGGCTTCCAGAATTTGCTGGTACTGTATTTAGTGGAATCCATTCTTTCCTCCCATGCAATGTTTCCTGCGCCACTGGCTGCAACACAACCCCAAAGCATGATAGATCCACCCCCATGCTTAATAGTTGGCAAGGTGTTCTTTTCATGAAATGCTGCTCCTTTTTTTCTCCAAACATGGCTTTGCTGATTGTGGCCAAAGAATTCTATTTTAACTTCATCAGTCGATAGCACTTGTTTCCAAAATGCATCAGGCTTCTGTAGATGTTCTGTTGCATGCTTCTGATGTTGGATTTTATGATGGGGACGCAGGTAAGGTTTTCTTCTTCTGACTCGTCCATGAACGTCTTGTGGAACGGTGCACCACCACTCCTGAATCTGCTGAATCTTCCTGCAGGTTTTTTGCAGTCAAATGGGGGTTTTGATTTGTCTTTCTGACCAGCATACGAGCAGTTCTCTCCGAGAGTTTTCTTGGTCTTCCAGATCTCATCTCGACCTCCACAGTTCCCCTGAACTGCCAACTCTTAATTACATTTCTCACTGTGGAAACTGCAAGCTGACAACACTTTGCTATTTTCTTGTAGCCTTCTCCTGCACTGTGGGCATCAATAACTTTCATTTTCAGAGTCTTACACAGCTGCTTAGAGGAACCCATGGTTGTTGAGTGTCCGCAAGTGTGTGCACAAGATTTGTAGAGTCAAAGTATTTGTAAATCTTTGAAATTGGCATTTACTAATGGCAGCTGTTGCCATGCATCAGATCTAACGAGCTGATTAAGGTCTGAAACCTTGTAAAAAGAATCTGAGACTCTGAAACTCTTGGGGTGCCCAAACTTTTGCACAGTGCCATAATAATGTTTATTTTATTTTTTTCAATTTATGGCATAAGAAGTAACTATGCATCAATGTTTGCTGAAAATATTGTGCATTTTTTTCCATTTCCAAGAGAGACTGTGTTAACATCTTTTCAATGACAAAATCACCAAAATCTGTTATTTATCAAGGGGTGCCCAAACTTTTGTATAAGACTGTATACAGTGTAGTGAAAATGCATTTGCTCCCTTCCTTTTTTTCTCCTTAATAAATGAAATCACCATTTAAAAACAGTTTTTATTTCTATTTACTCAGGTTATCTTGGCGTAATATTAAAAACAAATGTTTGATGGTGTTAATCATTTAAGAGCTCATTTACACTATATTGCCAAAAGTATTTGCTCGTCTCCCTTCACGTGCATATGAACTTGAGTAATATCCTATTGTTAATCCATAGGGTTTAATATGATATTGGACCCTTTGCAGCTTTAACAGCTTCAACTCTTCTGGGAAGATGTTCCACAAGGTTTAGGAGTGTGTTTATGGAAATTTTTGACCATTCCTCTAGAAGCGCATTTGTGAGGTCAGACACTGATGTTGGACAAGAAGGCCTGGCTCGCAGTCTCTGCTCTAATTCACCCCAAAGGTGTTCTATCGGGATGAGGTGCAGGCCAGTTAGGTTCTTCCACACCAAACTCACTCATCCATGTCTTTATAGACCTTGCTTTTTTGCAAATATTCTGAAACACAGCAGCAAGTCCACATTGTAAAACAATACTGAAGACATCCAAAATATGCAATAATCTCCTTTGAACAGTTGATATTAAGATGTGTTTGGTACTTATGCTCTGTAAAGCCTTCATAACGGCACTAATTTGAGGTTTTTGAGACTGGTAATACTACGTGAACTTCTCCTCTGCAGCAGAGGTAAGTTTCAGTCTTGCATTCCTGGGATGGTCTTGGGAAGCCAATTTGATCAAGGTGCTTGATGCCTTCATGTCTAAAAATACTGTTTCTTGTTATTTAATAACTACCGAATGCCATACGTGTTATTTCATAGTTTTGAGGGGGGGAAATCCAGTATTATTAAGTTTTTAGTTTTTACTGGTACTGTATATGTATAGTGAATGCAATGAACTTTACCGACAGTTTCCTCTTTTGATATTACAGTAAAATAAACCAAATCTAAGATTATGAAACCTGTTATTAAACTTTCTACTAATGTCAAGCTTGAAATAGTCGTCTTGTACTACTGTTAAGCATTTATTTCAAAAAGGAAGCAAAATGATCTCCACTATTGGATTTATTGGATTTAACTGTAGAAGTTGACTATAGTCAAGATATTTACGTATGTTGCTTTTTTGCTTTCTTGTTTGCTTGTATTTTCTATCTATTATTTTTTTTATGTTGTAGCAGTAATTTAAAAATAGCTATCTTAATGTAGCATTTTTTTTGGTTCTGTCCTTAAGGAATTGCTTATGTTTGTAATATCAGACAGCACTATTTGAGTTCAGTGTGTGATGATCCTTGCTGATTATGAATAATTGAGCAATGACTTTCTATAACATTCATGCCATAGGTGTACAAAAAGAACAAAAGAATCAAATTCACAAATGTTGACCATATTAACACTTAAGGATATATAAAAATATACAATGTGCCCTTAAGGGAAAAAGATGTTTAGAGATGGTTTTATTTATCCTTAATGAGATTATATATATACATGTACAAATCATAACATTATTGTGAAAATCACTGTTGAGAGAAAAAAGTACAGGAACATATTCTATTAAATTCTCAGCTTGATCATGGTTTTAAAATCACTTCTTCAAAGTGCTGTTATTAAATGAACCCTGTACATCTTGGAAAATACATCATTTACAGATAATTTTCTCCCAGCGTGATAATAAATCCTAATAAATTGAGAGCATCCTTTATGAGGTTGCTAGTTTTCAAAGTACCCATGTACAAAATAAGACCTTTGAGTGACAGATCACAACGATGCACATAAATAAATAAGGCGTAAAATAAATACCTAATCTACTTGACATAAAGTGTCGGTTCAGCGGATGTGTTTCATACATACAGTCTTATGAATGATCAACATTTATCAAGTGCCATTTATTCTGCTCATTTCTCACTCGGTAATTAATTACCCCTGCTTGTGACATCACGGCATTTACCTTAAAAGGTTTTATGCCAATTAACAGCTGGAGGGGAAAATGCTCGAGTAACACGTACATGAAAGCTGCTTATCTCTTTAAACATGCGTTTTGAGTTTGAGTTCTGTCATAACAGTATCAGTCAAAGCAAATGTTCAAGGGAAGTGCAGTCTCCATTCTTGCAAGGTCATTCTTGAATCACGTAGGAAGCATGTTCCAGTTTCACAGAGGGATGATATTGAGATCACAGCAAGGTGATGGTAAGAGCATGCTAAATCTCTTTCTCTCTCTCAAAGCTGCACAAGTAGGGCTGAGAGAGAGAGAGAGAGAGAGAGAGAGAGAGAACGCTGCCGCTCCCAGCAGATTGCTGTAAGTGGAGCAGCAGACCTCCGGGAGCAGACCTGCTGGATAGATAGAAGTGAGTTTCTTCAGGGTTTCCTTCCCCTCTGAATGCCCTTCGATGTTCATTGGTCCGAAGTGCAAAGCTGTCCCAACATCGTACGGGGAAAAAAATGTATATATGTATATAAACCCAAACTCCAGGTACAGCGTGTACAGATATTTTTTCCCATTTATCCAAGTGTCACAGAACATGAATCAGTTTTTTAATGTAATGTTTTTTTTTTTAATCAAGTTTCTTAAATGTAGCTCATATGCACCATTTGTAAAGTAAAGTTTAGTGTGCTTTATCTATTAAAAACATGAAGACTGATGGACTGAGAGTTGACAGTTATCATACACTATGTAGGACAAGAACAGTTGTGTCTGCGAGTCACATGAGTCGAGTGTAAAAAATCAACTCACCTGGTGTCTATTTATAGACGAGGCAGTGGTGATCACTAGAAGCTCTTACTGCTTCTTATTAAAATACTGCAAGAGCTATTTCTAAGCCGTTGTACAAAAAGCTCAAGTTCTGTTCACATTATGAAAAAAAAAAAGAAAAGTTACAAAGTAGCATGCAATTAGTAAAGGTTAATGAGTGTTAGAATTATTCCCAGCTAGCAGCAAGCGTTTAAATCCCTCAGAGGATATGAGTTGGCAACATGTGCATGGACCACATTCGTTGGTGCAAAAAAGATGCTGGTGGGTAAATTATGAATGTTTACATCCCATACACACAGATCTCTGACTAAGTCGACTTTAAGTGCAGCTGGATTTGATATAAGACACATGAGTGTTTGTCACATCAGTTCTACCGAAGTCTGGTATGTTCTCATAAACGCTCGCCGGTATGTTTTCTTTTCTTTGCCAATCAATGCAGAGGTAAGTGGATATGCTAAGCTGAAGTTGAGATACACAGAGAGAGACATCACTTACACTACTAATACTACTACTACTCAGATAAAAAAAAAAAATAAATAAAATATAGTTACAGATTTGAAGGGAAAAGAAAAGAAAAATGTAGAATGATCTTCCAGTCTTTCAGCAGTGAGCAGAAGGGCCAGAGAAATTGGCATCAGACCCACTACTCTGACATACTGGCCTTGTCACACAGCTGCGTAATGAGCTCTACCTGTGCAGGTCAATCAGGGTCAACAGAAAATTGATGGCGTTTTTATGCTAGCTGCAGAAGCTAGATTGCGGCTCTGTCCAAACCGCACAGAGGTCAAACAGCTGCAGAGGCAGACGGATTGATGATTAGTGCAGAAGTCGAATTTAAAATGCGTGTTTGTAGGTGTGTGTGTGTGTGTGTGTGTGTGTGTTTTTTTTAAGCATCCTGCTGGCCGAGCGCCTGCAGTTCGGTTGTATAGAGTGAGTGCTGGAGGAAGACGTTCTTGCGGCTGTACATGTGCAGAGAGAGTGGGCCGCGTGGTGGCTGGCCCAGACGCCCGCTGAATGATGAGTGTGGCCTTGGCATGACGAGTCTCTCGCTGTCTGATGAAAGGCTGCATGAGCTGCCGCTCACCACGGCACGAGGAATCTGAGAGGCACCCAGATGTTCCAGTTTTCTTGGAGTAGTTACCTCAGATGACGACGAGTGTGTTTGTTCAGATCTCCTCTGGATTGCAGCAGGATCTCGAGTACCTAATCCTCCACTATAGCGCTCTTCTCCCCAACTGGACAGTCGGGCTGACCTTCGCTCCCTCGGAAGACTGCTGCTGCTGATATTGCCTGTGGCTCGACTTGGATAGACAGCCTGTTTACAGGGTGGGGGGTGGGGGGGGGGGAGATCAGGAATATAGATTATGAAAAATCAATTTCCTGTTCATCGAAAAAGGCAAAGGTATAAACGTGAGTGATGATACAATTTGCTAGCAGATGTTAATTTAAGGGCAAAGCAGCTGACAACACATAATGCGTCTTTACTAAAAGGTGTGAAAAAGGTGTTAAAGGTGTTAATTGAAAGCAGTTTTGCTCATGGTCTGAAATCAGCGTATGACATCAAAACAGATGGAAAAGAAATGAAAAAGAATAAACAGAGAATAAACTCTGACCAGGAGCAAATTAGACCACTTAATTCAACAACGATTCATCTTGATCAAACTCGTGGAGCCTCTTTAACTGTTTTCTCACCAACTGGAGTCTCGTTGTAAAAAAGCTAGCTAGTGTAAACGGCAGGGATGTAGCACAATAAAAAGAAAAAGTCAGAGCAGCGATGAAGCCACCTGTTCGTTTGTTTTTTTCCCCACAAAGCACAGCCTCACTTACACACAGCCCATTACTTATGATGCTAATGAGCATAGCACCTATAAACGAAGCCATTAGCTAAAGGCTTCAATGTTTTGACTAAATACCACTCACACCTCAGCGTGTAATCCCAGCTGAGTTTACAGCCAAACCACATTGAAAGAAACTGCAACGAGTGTAAAATTGACTGTTCCCCAAGGTTGAGGGTGAGAATTGATTAAACGTGATGTTGCTTGACTAATGTGAAAATCAGAAAAGTTGTGAAGTGGAACTGAAAGCAGACAAGGGTAAAAATCAAAAGGGAAGCGCGATTCCACAGCGTGGTAGAAAGCGTACAGCTTTTATGCACACCAAGAAAAGAAGATACGTGGTATGTGCACAGGACAGATCCTTACGTTTTGTCAAATATCAGCAGAGTAAAAAGCAGAGATCAACAGAGTGCTGTGGATGCGGACCGAGGCTCAGTTCACTGCTTTTCAACTCCTGAAGTACATGCCTCCACAAGCATTCAGTCTCTCAAAAGCTCGGACATAAAAGCATCTAAGATAGTGACAGAACAGTTTGGTGCTTGGGAAGCAGGCCAGAAGCCTGAATGCGCGCACACATACACATCACACACACACACACACACACACACACACACACACACACACACACAAACACACACACACACAAACACACACCCGCACCTCACTACACCTGCAGAGTCATGATGTTGAATACAAGATACTGGAGTAAATCACTGTGATTTAACAGCCTAATCCATTTGTGTCTTTATTAGCCTATAATAAAATCTGGTCTGGTTATAATTGTACGCTTCTGCTAAAAGCCCCTTAGGCTGATTACACCCACTGGGCAGGGACAAGTATCGCAGTTGTTCACCACACTATAAAGTACTTATATACATGCTTATAAAATGCAGCACTTGACACACAAACCAGCACTTACAGGAGGAACAGTAAATAGACAACAATGAACTGAGTGATTATAAACCTCTGCAGGAAACGAGCCTTAATACATGATGAATAACTGGACATTGGATACATGAGCCTTTTACTACCTAGGAAGGAAAAAAAAGCCTTTATTTGTCACATATGCTACAGATCAGAGTCAAATTCTGTCCTTTACCTATCAGATTCCAGGTTACAGCGTCCTTGCAGATTAATAACCTTGCTCAGGAAGCCCGACTGTGGGAGCATGGTGAGACTGAAGCTTGAACTCTTGACCTTCTGTGTAATAACCCAGAGACTATTCATTGAGCCTCCACTGCCCCTGAGATGCTATGGAAGGAGGAATCTTTTTCAGACAGAGAAGTGATATTGAATCAATAAAAACATCACAAGAGCTCCCGCTGTCTGGTTTAGACCTCAACACATCTAACACGGAGCGTGCTACTTTCCGAGACTCCTGAACGAGCATGGGCTTTAAATGACGACGCTTTCTCATCTGTGTTTTCACAGAGACCAGTAGGAAATAAAGCCATTAGCTCCCGTTTGGAGCACAGTAGCCACCCATCTTTTATCACTGTCTCCCAAATGTCAGATGCAGAGGCGCCGTGTGCTCGGGCAGCACGGAGAGAAGAGACAGAGTCTGCCTGCGGCTGCCGCAGAGCTGGCCATCTAACGCTGTGAATCGGCCACGTCTTCAGATGATAGAAGAGCTGACAGAGAGAAGGAGAACATGGGGAAAACTCCCACAGGCTATGCTGTGCACTCAAAGACCTTACAATCATACGCTCAGGCCAAAGGCCGCTTTTTAACCTGCCACTGCACACAAGGACGAATGGACTGCGTCTGCCATAGGGACAATGAGTTTGTATTAGATGAAAGTCGGGATTTCAGGTCCTACTTATAATTCTTTATGCTTTAAACTACTGTTAGTAACTGTTCCTTTCATTATACACAGGCCTACAGACGTTTGTCTTACAGTCCTTGTGTAGGAGATTCAACTGATCTGATTATTAAGGCAGCAAATTAATGCAATTTTTACATCTTATGGGTGCATCTGTATGCATATTTGAATTTCTTCTTAAAATGTTATAAACGTTCTAATTTTTATTTTTCCATCATTGAACTGCATAGTGAGTGTTTAAGATTTACAGTTTTTCTCAGTACCTTTGAAGCATCTCCCAAATCAGCCTTAACATTTCCAAAACTGTAAATGCATTTCTCAAAACAATATATGAACAATGTATGAACAGCAGAAATCAATTAACTGTAAAAGTAATTATAAAGCCTGTATCATGCTCAAACGCCATAGTTTATCTCTCAAAAACGAATATTTATGTCACATGAACATGTCAGTGCCATTATAACGACGTGTCAGTGTTTACGAAACAATGTTAGTCATCTTCTGATCAAGCCTATGTCTAAGATATGATGTCAGTTATTGAAACTGCACAAAGCTGCCCTTTGTCTGTATGACATACTGTACATTTCAGCAGTGCAAAGTTACACATTACTGTATGTGGAAAATTAATAGCAAGAGACCAGACATGATTCACTTTCTATGTTTTTCACAAATTGTACTGTAATAAATAGAAAATGAAAAATAAGACAAGACTGTACAGCACAAAGAAAAAAAATGCTAAATTAGATATATGCACATTGGAAACACACCTTAGATAGAACTGTACATACAGTGCAGTATGGAGAATTACAGTTTAGTCTTTCTAAACCTCCTAATTTTCCTGTCTGTCAGACCACAGATTCTCTTCCACATCACAATTCAGCAAGGAACGGATATTTTGGAATTTCTTATCCATCCTCTGCAGACATCTGCTGCAACGTCTGTACATGCTGCATCCATGACAGCCAGGTAGTTTAGTGTACTGGTTCATCATTTTTTTAATCGAATGCTTTAAACTCTGGTGAAGTCAAGATCCACGCAAGAGCAATTCATCAATTTAGGATATACAGTATTTACAGGGAAAAAAATGTACAGATATCTGCTTGTTCAACCATTTTGCATGTGATGAACTAGTTATACAGTAACTAATTCTTTGGTGTTTTTTTTGGAGGGGGGGGGGGAAGACTATTCAAAAAAGAAGCAGTGTAATACATTTTAATCAAGATGATGTACACAACTAATAACATAGTAAACAGCAGACAGTTGTGCATAATCATTTGCCTGAATGTGCCAAAGTATTTGCAATTTATTCAAAAGAATAGGGGGGGAAAAAACTTTTGTGATCTGCCCAAGTGACTACAGTAATTTGAAGTTTGTACAAATTGTTTGGAAAGTTTTAGTTCCAATTTGAGAAAAGAACTAAAGTGAGTATAAAAAAACTGTAACAACAAAATATGTCTGTATGTTGATTAGTCTAAAGCTCATAGTCATAATACGCATAACTCAATTAAAGGTGAGACATTTTACTTTTTTATTAGCTGATGCTGTGTCTGATTTGACGTCACTATGTAACCGGGGTAGTGACTCATGCATTTAATGTTGCTAAAAACGCTCTCCCCTTTTACTCTGTCAAAAAAGAAACATAATGAGACGTGCCAAAATAGCCACAGCGCCATTTAGAGCAAATAGTGCAAATATTGTTGAGTAAAACATTCTTTAAAAAAATCCCTTAATTAAAAGAACCACTGTTTTATGCAAACCATTGTTTGGATTTTATAGCCAGTTTGCCACTGTTTACAAGTTTTTACAAGTTTATAATTTTATTCAATAACCTCACTGTACCAAAATCGTACTGAACTATGACATCAAAACTGAGATATGTAATGAACCATGACTTGTGTGTACCGTTACACACCTATAATCAGAATTTTTTTTAATTCTATACATTGTTGCGAATAAACATCCCAGGAGATTTTTAAAAAGTCAAACCAACCACTCTGACAAAAACAACAATTCCACAATGAAAGTCACTGAGATCACCATCCCCCCATTCTGATGCTGGAGGTCAACAGACATCAAGATGTCAGAAACTCTGAAGACATCTAGTTCCTTCAGTTATCCAATTTTGACTGTTCAGGATCCTGGTCAGCAATGGGAACGAGGTGGAAATACGGCTGTAAATTCCTCCTAGATGGGACCCCAATCCATCACAGGGCATCTCACACAGGGATGCTGTAGCTGTGACACAGCAACCTTATCCACTGCACCAACAGGCCAGCTTATAGAACATCTGCCCTATGATTTTTTCCATTGTATACCTCACTTATCCCTGACTATTTACTGTCTTTCACAATCTAAATGTAGATTTCCATTAAAACACAGGTAGTTCAGCAGCCTTGGTGTCTGAAGTTACCGCCATCCACGCTCAAAAACAAACCCTCTTTAAAAGTCCCTTAAATCCCTCGTGCTATCTTAATCCAAAATCAAGATTTCACTCTGCATTTCTGTGTCTCTGTGTGTGTTGAGATAAACAGTCAGGTTTCCTGATCCCACCTTGGTAACAGCCAGTTATTTTTACGCCCTTTGAAATTAGACCTTTGCGTTGTGATATTTTAAAATTACAGCACCTGAAAGCAGTATAAATATTCTTGTTTTATTTTGAAAGGACACGCAGCAATAGCTCAAATCAGCCTAACCTTTTCATTGAGGCCCTGCATAAATAGTTGCCTTTATTAGTCATACCGAGAATTTCAACGCCAGGGTCACTGCAGGTCTCCACCAATGCAATTTTCGCTCGTTCTGGAGCACCTAAATGTCTCCCACCAGGTATCTGAGCGGGTCATTTATCAGAGGTGTGAGTTTTTTTTTTCTTCTGTTCACAGAAGTGGAATGTTCATGAACCTTCTGCTAAAGTCAGTGGTGCATCTGAAAATGAGCTGACACATTACGAGACTGTGCTACAGCACCGGAGGAGATCAAAGAGATATTTGAGAGTAAAGACTGAGAGGAACATAAAAGTAAAGTGTGAGAATAACAAAGGGATGATAACATTATGTGTATGTGTGTGTCAGTGGTTTTACACCTGTCACAAACTGCATGTGTATATACTGCACACTTCGGCCCACACTTCAATAAAACCCAGCTTTGTAGAGTGTCCAGACAGGGCCTCTGGTCTTTTTTGAGTCACATGGTCACTGCATTTTGGTAGATGGCCTCTTCCAGGCATGGTTTTTCCGTTTATTGCACATAGCTTTACAAACAACATATAATCTCCACATCCCTTCTATGTTATGAAGCTGGTATAGACCCATGACATGTAACCCCAATTAATTCCACGCCAGTTCCATGTTGTATCTGTACAAAATATAAAATTTAAAAAAAATGTACGGGAGGGAGGTGGGGGTGAGAGGGGTGGATCTTCTCCAAGGCACCGTATTAAGACAGAATGACAAAAATGGATTTCAGCCAGGCTTGTTGTTCACCGAGACCTGATGGCGCTTTGATTTGAAAATGCAGTGTAGAAGAGTGAACATCAAAGCCCTTCCTCCTACTACTACCTCTCTCAAATAGCCATCAGCTTCGCAGGAAGATAAGGTGCTTTACAGTGCTTGTCTTGTTCTCTCTGACAGGACAGGCACTGGATAGACAATCACGGATATGTATATCAAAAAGAAAAAGAAGAGAGATGCAGATAAAAGCACTATAAATTGAGTTTCTAGCGCACGCTGCGGCAGATGTCTTCTCAGGCTGAGGAAGCTTGTTTTAAGGACTGTCAGCCTCACTATGATGAGGGAAGTGTGTTCTAAGAATCATGTGACAAAGAAATAAAGAAATAAATAAATAAGAACCACATACCGTTGCCACATATGGGATTTCACAAGCAAAAAAATACAAAGCAGTGGAAGAAACGCAGCTTGGTGCCACAGCTTCCTCAACAAACAATTGCAGTTTTTTTCTTACGCCAACAGGCAAATATTCTCTTCATTGAAAACTGCAGGAAAAGAAAATAAGCCAAATTGCTGGATAACATTCAGGGATGCACGTCCCATCAGCAACCTGGCACATTGTATAATTTGCATGCAGAGGTAGAACATGAAACTCCGAGCCAAATGCTCGAGTGCCCTAAGGCTGTGATGTTTGTGCAGCTCTGCTTGGCTCACTTCCATTTGCTTGGTTGCTAGTGTGCGGAGAGCAGAGCAGACGTCGTCTCGATGCTGTCATTACTGAGCTCCGCTGAAAGAAGTGCGGCGGCCGCGGCTACAGACATTTATGTTTGTCGGGTATAAAAACAGCACAAGGATATAAGGCTTACGAGCCTATGTATTGTTCTCTGTGACCCACTATGAGGCTTCAGATGCCCTCCCAAACTAGGCCTAAAGTCAACAACTGGAGCACTCGTTTACTGAGTCAACACTAGGATGGACGCAATGCATTTGTGAAAGAACGAGTCTGGCACAAGCTGCTGCAGCAATCTAAAGAAACTTTTTTGCAAAGTCAAGGTTTGCAGAAGAAATGTCTGCAATGAATTTTTAATGAGGCAATTAGTATTTGAATTATTAAAGCTTTAACAGAAACAAAACATTAACTGTTCCTAGCCTTGCATTTATTAAATCCTTTCATTTATTAAGTTAGTAGGGATACAGTGGTGCAGTGGGCATCATTGCCCCCTCAAGGGTCTTGAACTTGCTTTACTGTCTTCCTTCCAAATACTGTAATATGCCAGTAGGTGAATTGGCTAAACTGACCCCAAGATAAGGATGAAGGTATGAATGTACTGTACAGTATGTACATAGTGCCATGAACTGGACTGGCATTCCCCTGCAGCACGTATTCCTTCTTCACCCCCAGTGCTCCCAGCATAGGCTAGAGATTCACCATGACGTTGACCAGGAGAAATTGCAGATGAATGAAAGAATGTTTTATTCTTGCTTTTTGATTAAACTATTATGATAGCTGTGCATCAGTGTTTAGCTTTGCAACTGTGGATGGTCAAGTCAGTGAAAAGGTTCGACTATTACAAGCTCAGCCAGATCTCACATCTCTTTCTCTCTTTTTCTTAAAGCACTGGAGCGCTTGCCTAGTTTATCACAACTCATTTTTCACACCAATGCATCCTCTTGAGATGCTTCCTTTCTTTAGCACTTGCTACCGGGGCATTTGGGCCAGTATAATACCTGTAGTGATAATGCTTTTCTCAATCCATGGCAGGCTTTCATACCCTTTAAATTGTCCAAGGATACATCAAATGTGTTATTTTTAGTATGATGACTCTTACCTGAGCATTTCTATAATGGTACAGTACATCTGATTAACTAATCTTTGTCAAAATAGCACGAATTATCCAACACTCTGACACAACACGCTCCTGGAGCTATGCTCATTCTCCACTTGTTGACCAAGAAAAAAAAAGTATAGAGGAATACAAATAGAGGATGAGGGGAACAGTGTGTCCTTCACAAGGCCCTTGTGCATAGTTGTTACATGGCATGTGGCTCCGTGCAACGGAGTGAGTGAAGGAAAGGTCTGGCAGACGTCTGCCTCGCCTTAGGGAATTTACAGCCAGGGGCTGCCTCTGATACACACGTCAATTGCTGTCCACACAAGTCTATATTAATTACAACTACTATAGATAGTGACAGCCCACAGAAAAGCAGGAGACAAGTGGAGGCAAGAAAAGAAGGTAGCAAGAGACTTGCTTATAACCCAGTGGTGGGGAATGACATGAGACACTTTACCTGCCAGGTGAAGTCAATATTTCTAGAAAAATTAACCACTTGATGCAAACTATGCAACCAAAGCAATGGCATTTTAACACTGCTTCTTATCTGATATAAAAATAAAAGTTCCTTTTCAACTGAATATATATATTTTTTTACCAATAACAGCTATACATTTTGATCTCAATTACAATATGGATGTTTATGAGAGCATGGACAGATGACGGCTAAAGATGCCGAAGCATCTGCAAAATTGCTCACTTTGACTGAGGTTGGCACGAATGATGGAATGAATGAATGAATGAATGAATGCTTGAAACCCTTTTCCAAGTTTCCTGGCTAAAAATAATATTCATAACCAAACTCAGTGACTAGCTGATAAAAAACTGCAGCAATACTACAAAACCTGCACCTTTTCTAGCACAGAAAAAGAGCTCAAACGAAAAGTTCCTTTGAAGTTAACCATTCCTACAAAAGTCAAACCATCTATTTTTTTTAAACCATGCCTGCCATTGCCATTTGTACTTGCTTAAATTAATCTGTGACACATTTCCAGAGAAAATTAAGGAATACCACTGGGCAGTAATATAACATAATAGACAGTGAATTAGAGGAATATAGAGTAGATAGTGATTGTCTCAAATCAAAGTGACTGTGGATTTCTTTATTTCGTGTTGATATTACTCAACAACTGCATTGTAAAGAAGTTATATTGATGCATTTGACCTGTGTGTGTATATACATGTGGGGGTGTGTGTACTGGTGCCAGCGTGCCTCCTGCTATGCCTGAAATCTGAATTTGTCTCTGATGCACATGGTATGAACCCTTTGTGGGTGGTCTGCCCCATCTTGAAACTCCATAGAAAATTTGTGCTTATCAGTTTTGTTGTGGCAAATTATTCCTACTACATGCCTCATGGCTATTCAGAATTTGTCGACTTGACGGGAATATTTAATTAATATTCATGTGGATGCCATTTCTCATATTCATCTTGTTGCCTTTTCATTTATGCTGTGGTAACCTGTGTTATATCAGATTCAGAGGGCCAGGGGTCCCCTCGGCATCCAAGAGATGAAAAATTCAAAAGTTCACAGCAAAGGGAGAAGCAGAAGCCTATTTACTGACATGGCATTCATCTCAAACTGAAAGCAAGCATGCACAGGAGATCCAAAAAAAGTCTTAAATTTCCACACATACGCTTCTGCTGCTACTTCAATAAGTTCAGAACCAGAAAAGGGAGGCGGATGCTCAGACTGCACCTGTCCTACTTTAGCTTGACTAATGAACTCAAAATGTCCTGAATCTGTCCACTAGTGGGTGAGGAGGGCAGCGGTAAACAGGAGCAAGTCCCTTGGCTGGCACTGCCCGTGTGCCACTAAACAGTGATAGATACGCAACTTCATGCCTAGACTCTGGGCCAGGCTTCGCAGGTGCACTGAGCAATGCTGAAATCAACATGTACTCATACTCTCTCTCTCTCACTCTCTTACACACACACACACACACACACACACACACACACACACACACACACACACACACACACACACACACACACAATGTGCATCAAATGTATTAATTAAGCATATTTATGTAACATCATTATGTGCTTTCTGAGTCATCTCAACATAAAGAAATAAATAAGGTTTTAAAATGTGTTTTAGAATCTGTTATGTTGATTTCTTAAGATAAGTGTTCACTATCATCATGCACAGCAAATGAGTTGTCTGATTCAGTACATTTTCGTTTGATTTAAAAATTAAATTAAATTAATGCCTTATATACAAGTTACAAGTCTATCCATTTTGAGTATGGCTTTTTAAAGGGAGAAAAAAAAGTCCAAATCTCAAACTCTCAAGGGTTTTCTATTTGTATAGGAGAGCTGTGTCAAAACCTGTAATAGTGTTAAGGTCAAGAAGTGTCTCAGGTTAGAACTCATTTAGGAAGCTTAAAATCCTTGAAAAATATGATGTCCTGGAACATATGATAACTGTTCCTGCCCAACAACTCATTCCGCAAAACATTTGTACACTGGCTGGTTGAAAAGAAGAAAAAAATGCATACACAAATATTTTATTTGGCTGCCTTTAGCTTAGATTACAGTGCCCAGTGTGGTGGCCATTCATGTGTGAAAACGCTTCCCCGAACCACTATTTCACAATTTGAGTCCTGGAATATTGCGATGCCATCAGTGAAGGAAAAAAATGATCGATGAGATAACCCGGTCATTCAGCACATTCAGGTCATCAGCTGACTTCATTTAATTTCCACATACTGTAACGTAGACCTGACCAACTGAAGCAAGCTCAGACGAGAGAGATGAGGGAATCACTATCTATCTAATAGAGTCAATCTGGACTCATCATACCACATGACCATTTCCCATTGCTCCAAAGTCCAGTCTTTATGCTCACTAGCAAAGTAGAGTTTTATGTTTCCAATTAGTCTTACAAACAAGTGGTTTACTTATATACACACAGCTCACAGTCCCAATCCTACAAGTTTTCATCTATTCTCTAATACCTTCATTACTCAACATAGCTGTGATTTCTACTGGTCTTAGTTTACTGGTTAGTTAGTTATTTTTTAATGCATTTAAGTGATCTCCAATCACAGTCATTCATGATTTTTTGTCTGACCATGTTCCTTCCCCAAAGTTGACAGTTGAGCACTGACTGAGTCAGACTGTGTTTTAACTGTCTGAATAATGAAACTGATACAGGATATATGCTTTAAATGATACAGTTAGTGTGCTGCAGAATATATCTCAAATATACTGTATCTAAAAATGTCAAGTTTTTTTTTATTCCTTTAAGTAACCCAAAGACATTTTGCCAACCATTTATTTTATTTAACAATGCATGATTGAGATTGCTAAGGTGAGTAGAAATAAAAAGAAGAAGAAAAAAAAAAACATACCATTTACAGTCCACTAGGATAATAATCATGTAAGCTTCTCTGGAAAAGTTCTCTACTGTACGTGATGTACTAGATGAATAACATATGACATTACACACCCACATGGTGCTGCTTTACATATATATAATGCAATATATTTTTGTTAGATTTTACTGGGGGGTAGATGATGTTTTAGAATGAAGCAACTGTGAACTGAAAAAGAGGTCTAAGGGGGGTGTCACAACCCTCTGCTCCTCAAGCCCGTTTCTCTCTCACACGCACGTTTTTGCAGCACTCCCCTATCATACTCATGCTGCAATCTGCAGTCCAGAGGATAATGGAGCACTAATTAATTTCTAAATCCAGCCTATTCTCAAAGATGAACAACGCTCAAATCTCTCTTTTGATGAATATGCTGATTGCGGTAGTATTCAATTAAGATGTCCTATAAAAAATTTTAAAAAAATACACATCATCATCACATAAGTACTGCAGATCAGCTTTGTACCAGATTTCTTTTCTCTGTTATGTCAGTCAGACCTAATGAGTTCTTGAGTCATTTGATGCTCATAAATACCCTAGTGATATTGGAGAGTTAAACGTTAAAGAAATCCAATTACTTTCTGCGTTTGTTGTTATGGACAAAATAAACCAGGAAATAATACACCTCCCTTAATGGCATCCAATCTAAATTGATTGTGCAGGGTTTCAGGTATAGCCATAGCTCTAAGTAAAAGGAATCCCTGACACAGGGGCCCTTTCAGTGCTCTGGATAAAATGGACTTCACTCCAGCCAACCTAAACAGGGAAAGACAACTACATTTGTCTCAATCAAAATAAAGAACAGCCTCTATGGATGGCAAGCTATCAACTCTCCAACAGTGTAAGCTGTCTGTGCCTTTTTCTAGCTTTCTCTCCAAACTTAACAAATCAACTATAACACAGACTAGTCAAAATCTAAATTGGTGCAGATTGAGTAAGAGTAGCTTTGTCACAACCGTCTCGTAAATGACCAGGCTCACAACATTCCGGCACACTGAACAGCAGTATGGGAGGGGGGCGACGAATGTGTCCTATAAATGCCTGCCAGCTTGGATTGCAAATTTGGAGCTGCAGATTCTTCATAATCCTCACATTATTACATGCTTAAAGAAAAAAAGCCTTCTAAATACTGTAGACAAAAATAATGAAGGAATAATAGAGGAATTAGTTTGACAATTCAAAGCTCCGTGCACTAATTCATGATCCTGTTTAATCACTGGGGTAAGCGGTGGTGTAAGCAGGTCACAGCTCACTGTAAAACAGCCAAGTAAAAATGGAATCCAGGCATGTTGAGTTTGACTGTCAAACTAGCATAAAGTGTGTGAGATATGGATTTGAGACCTCAGCTTGTCCATGACTTTGGGCTTTAAAACCGGTCTCCGTACATGCCTTCACTCTTATCTCAGATAGTTTGCAGCACCACTGAACACTGATTCTCTGTCAGCACTGACATAGAAGAAAGAGGAGGTTTCATTTAGGTTTAATACACATGAAAGCAGGGTATTATTGTTACCCGGAGTGAACAGAGATCCCTCGCTGCAGAATGATGCTTGAGCTGGTCTTACTTCAGATCATAACAAATATATAAAATGCAATGGCTGAACGTGTAGTGAGTGCCATAGTTTCCTTATTAGGACTAATGTATGTGTTTGCTGCCCATGTAATCCAGGGTACATTTTTTGCCTTGTGCTCCTGGGATACTGTATGAATCCTCATCGACCTTGAGAAAGATAAAACGCTTACTGAAAAGTAATGAATTAATGTTTTTGCTTGTGCTTTTTTGCAAAAGAAAATTAAATACTAACACAGCCTATAGTAGTCACTACTCAAGATTTTTAGCTCATCCAGGGCTGTAATGTAGTCGCCACCCGTGTTCTGGACATTCTGAAAAGCCAGTTAAATTTGTTGCCAGTATGCATTTAAACATACTTCAGACCAGCATCTACAAATAATTCAGAAACGTGCATGGTGTTGGCCTTTAATGTGATTCAGTGACTGACTCCAAATCCCCAAATGCATCAGCCAGTGTAGGAACATAAAGACAGCAAAAGTTGATGGAGTTCAAAGACAAGAAATATGTGGGACTGAAAAAAACATGCTTTTACCAGACACAAGGCCATGTGAGTTTTTCTTAAAAAGTCTTAGAGTTTTCTTTTTTTCTTCTAGAAAGCACTGATAGACTGTGTCATGATATTCAGTAATAAATAGCAAGAATTTTGATAGCCAGTTGGAACATTGTTTAATTACCAAAATGCATGGGTTACAGTCAACTGAATTAATAACTGTACTGTTTATTCAGAATACGTTAATATAGATAACATAATATTCCCCTATAGGGAAGGTAATCATTCACCTGGCACAGTGGCTATGAACACAGCGCCAATATGTAGGGTGTGCTAAAACGTGAAGCTTTATAGTATTTTTAGAATATATTTAT
>JAAGKR010001469.1:0-120918 GCA_011419295.1 Clarias macrocephalus
GTGTGAAGAGTGGGAGAAGAGGGTTGCATTGACAATCCATCACAATGGGCAGCACATTGAACACATTTTATAAGTGGTCGGAAACTTGTAAATAACTCATGAAAGAATAAAGTTACGTTAAAACCAAGCACACCATTGTTTTTCTTGTGAAATTCCCAATAAGTTTGATGTGTCACATGACCCTCTTCCTATTGAAAAAACAAAAGTTGGATCCAAGATGGCCGACTTCCAAATGGCCACCATGGTCACCACCCATCTTGAAAAGTTTGCCCCCTCACATATACTAATGTGCCACAAACAGGACATTAATATCACCAACCATTCCCATTTTATTAAGGTGTATCCATATAAATGGCCCACCCTGTATATATATTTCAGCTAGAAAGTTAAGACACACACACCCATGTCAACTTGTGAAAGAAATTGTAAAATATGGGACCTTTAATGTACTATACAGTCCTGTTGGCTCTAATGTGTTTATTCGAACAAGTTAACATTTTTACAGTACAGTAATGGGTAATTCACAGGGAATATTATAAAGTGAATATAATATTAATATTAAGTGAATTAAATTTACAGACTGTGAAAGAAGTCTCCAGTGTCAGGAATTTAATAAAGTCTATACTGTATGTTTTCCATTACTGGAAAATCTTCAAGGTTTTGCACTTTAGGAACTGTTAAAGGAAGGATTTCACAGGCAGTCTGTAATCTTTTTCGCATTTGTGTGTTACGACAACTAATACAACATGATCACTGTCGTGTTAAAGATGGAAATGTGCTAAACTCAATTATCATGAAAAGTTATCAAAGGTAAGACGTGGAGGTTTGTGTACTCGCTCTATGTTTTAATTGGTTCACATTACTCAGGTGGCCAGGTTTACAAAAGCATGAAACAGAATCTTGACATACAATTAAAATGAAGGAAATATACATGTATTAGACCTAAATATAGTGCCTATTTTTGTGTATTGTCTGTAGAGTTTGCTTTACAAAGGTGCTGTTGTTTTAAAAAGGATGGAATGAAGCATCGTGAGATGGACTGGCAACGCCTCCAGGGTGAACCCCGGGGAAGTATGAATGAAGCAACTGCAGTGCAATATTAAAACTATCTGATTAGAGAAAAAATGACAAACAGTTTTAAAGTTTTAAATGTCAATGGATTTTTTTTTAACTCTTACAATTCCACAGTATAAATAGGGAAATTAAAATACATAAATAAAAGGAAGGTTTTGTCTGTATATTGGTCAGAACTCGGTCTTTCAATGATATCTTTATGTTTCATATATTGAGGGACCAGAAACCAATTTTTCTGTCTGTCTATGTGTCTGTCTGTATATCTGTATATCTGTATGTCTGTCCAGTCGCTTTTGTCACAGCATCACGCAAAACAGGCTGTACTGAATTTAATGACACTTTGCCAGTCATTTGGTATTTGCCTGAAGTTAAATCTGTGCTTTAAATGAAACTCTAAAAAAAAAAACTAGGACTAGGAAACTAGGAAGAGTAGGAAACTGAACCTTTAAAGATGAGTGGACGGATCAATGTATGTTTATTCTTCCTGCGGGAAGTTTAAAACCAGTTTGTCTCATATGTTTCGCAACTGTGGTGCTAATTAATGCATTAATGTGGAAAGCCACTATGATATAAAACACGGGTCGTTAGATCAAACCTATCCACAGCAGCCCGAGTTGAGGGTGTGTAAAATATCCAAACTGAGAATGTTATGGGCTAAAATCAAAATGTTGAATAAAAGTGATGTTATGTGGACTTCAAATAGTAATATCACTGATTACATTAAAGCTGATTAGGTTATTTTAGCGTTAACCTTTTAACTATTTCTACAGTACAAACTCTTACCAACGGCAGGTATTAACGCTAATATAAAATATAATTTAAATACATTGTCTACTGTTGTTGTTGGTCTTTCGGCTGCTTCTTTATATATCAAAAATTCAGTATTTCATCTTTGCTCTGTTGAATGGTTCAACCTTAGTTTATGCTACTCTGTTTAAACTTTTTGGGTCTGGGTTTTGTGAAATCATTGTCTTGTACTAGAACTCTTAGGCGGTTTTCATTTTTCTGGGTCTAGCTCCTTGGGGGCCTTGTTTGTCCCAGTTTTTGGTTCATAAAGTTTTCTTTTTTTAATATCTCCTCATGGTTGGGTATTCTTCAGGAAATTGATCATGGATTTGCCTATATTCACCATCTAATCTCCTCCACCATCAAGGATTCAAGTCCCACCTTCAGTGCTGTGTGTGGAGTTTATATGTTCTCCCTGTGCTTGGTGGGTCTCCTCCGGTTTCCTCCCACAGTCCAAAGACATGCAGGTTTTACTAATTGCCATAGGCAAATTGCATAAAGAAGTGTGTGAGTGAGTGTGTACATGCTTGTGCCCTGCAATGGATTGACACCTTGTCCAGGGTGTACACCTGTACATTAGGATAGGCTCAAAGCCTCCTCTGACCCTGTAGCCCCAGGATTAGTGGTATAGAGAACTAATAGAGTACAGTAATTATCTTCATCTTTTGAAGGAAGCTCATTTGTGATAAAACATGGGGATTCCAGTGTGAGTGGTTTCTTCCAGGCTGAGTCTTTGCCTATTTAGAGGATATCAGGGATCACTGAATGGTTTGATATGTGTAAAAAATTATGTAATTTACTATGGATGTCAGTCACCAAAACTGATCCTGACTGAACATCTATGGGGGATTTAAGAGTGATGTCTTGTAAAATGCTCATTTTGGAAGAACTGTGTTCATTTCTCCAGTGGAGCTCTTGAGATCTTTGCCAAGGTTCATTGAAGCTGTTTTGATGGCTCATGGTGGGCTTCACTGAGAACTCTTAGTTCTTAATGTTGTTTTCTGTCATGTGTCACACGTGCTGATCTGTACACCAACCAGACCAAAAAACTAATTATTTCTAAACATATTCAATTAAAATGTGTTGCACCTCTTTTGAAACAGGAAAACGTTCTTGACTTTTGGTCTGAAAACACTCTTTTTGGGATTGTTCCATGCCCACAGGTTTCCGTGGGTTACTGTTTAACTAAGCTCACTATCTAAGGCAGCGATCGGCAACCCTGTACCTGGAGATCAACTGTGAAATAGAATGAATTTCCTGCACTAATTTACTACAGACTTAAAGACTTTAGACATGTGCTACTGAGTATAATTAAGCTACTGAGTTATTAAACCAGAATGTTTCAAGGAGAATACTTTTGCTATTGTTAGTGTGACATTAACAGCCGATATGCAGTGACGCGATTCTGTTATACAACCGACAGTTTCGCCACAAATAAATGATGTGAATGAATCATTGGTGCAATACAAAGTAATTATTTGTGACTAAGTCTTGTTCATTTCTATAATTTCATGCAGCACTCATATCATTACTTCTTGATCGCTATATATATTTTCTCTCCATCATGCTTTTGCTCACTCACCGCCTCACACACTTAAATTAAAAAGCTATTTCACTTGAAATGCGTAATCAAATTTTACAATGTACAATCTAATATAGATATAATATATATTTTTACATTTTGTACAAACTTTCGAATTGAATGGTCTGTCTTCATTTGATTATTTTCTATATTGTAGCCTCCTCAGAACATTTGATGCTGAGATGTTCCTGCCACTTGAGCATTTATGTACAGTAGGATTTAATCTGAGGTGCTGTTTTGCTGTTTTGCTGTTTTATGACTTCTCAGATTGGTAACTCTAAATGAACTCCTCTGCAGCAGAGAAAAGTCTTGGTCTTCCTTTCCTGGGATGATCCTAATGACTCATTTTCCTTGTACTTAGTGGTGTACTTACTGGTGTTTGGTGATTATGATGATGATTGTTGGTAGTTGTGTTGGTATGTTGGTTTGGTGTCTTGGTGTGTGGATTGTTGTAGGTGTCTTTCCTTCTTATTTGTTGCTGTTGTTATTAATGATGATAATGATGATTGTTGGTAGTTGAGGTGATGGTTGGTTTGTTTCCTTGTTTTTGTTGCTGTTGTTATTATTGATGGTGATGATGACGATGATGATGATTGTTGTTAGTTTTTTGTGTTTTCTTGTTATTTGTTATTATGATGATGATGATGATGATTATTATTATTGTTGTTGTTGTTGTTGTTGTAATTGTTGGTAGTTGTTTTGTTGTTGCTGCTGCTGCTGTTTTTATTCATGCCCTTGCTGATGATAATGATGATGATGATGAAGATTGTTGGTAGATGGATTGTTGATGTTACTAATGACAATGATGATAATTGTTGATAGTTTTGTTGGTGTGTTTCCTTGTTATTTATTTCTGCTGTTATTGTCGATGATGATGAGGATGCTGATGATGACTGTTGGCAGTTGAGGTGATGTTTGTTGTGTTGGTATGTTTCATTGTTATTTGTTGCTGCTGTTATTATTATTAATGATGATGATGATGAAGATGGTAGTTGGGTTGTTGTTGATGTTACTGATGATGATGATTGTTGATCGTTGTTAATAGTTTTGTTGCTTTCCTTTTTATTTGTTGCTGTTGTTATCATTGATGATAATGATGATGATGATGATGATTGTTGGTATTTGGGTTATTGCTAATATTACTGATGATGATGATGATGATGATGATGATGAAGATTGTTGGTAGTTGGGTTTTTGTTGATGTTACTTATGACAATGGTGATAATTGTAGTTAGTAGTTTTGTTAGTGTGTTTTCTTGTTATTTGTTGCTGTTGTTATTATTTGATGATGATGATGATGCTGATTGTTGTTGGTAATTGAATTGAGTTGATTGAGTTGGTGTGTTGGTGCATTTCCCCGTTATTGCTGCAGTTGATGATGATGATGGTGAGTTGTGGTGTCTGCATTAATTTTTGTTGTATTTACAATTGACGATTGCTAGTAGTTGGGTTGTTGGTGCTGTTATTATTGATGACTATGATGATGACGATGTGATGGTGATGTTAGAGGTGATGATATTGATTGTAGTTGGGTTGTTGTTGATGTTATTGATGATGATCATGAAAATGGTGGTGGTGGTGATGATGATGATAATTATGATTTTAGTAGCTGTCTTGGTGTGTTTTATTGTTATTTGCTGTTGCTGTTTCTAATGTCGTCATTTTAATTATTGATGATGATGATGGTGATGCTTGTTGATAGTTGAGGTGAGGTGTTTGTGTGCTTTGTTGTTCTTGTTGTTGTTGTTGATGATGATGATGATGGTGGTGTTTTGTAGTTAAGTTGTTGTTGTTGTTGTTGTTGTTGTTGTTGTTGTTGTGATGATGATGATGATGATGATGATGATGATGATGATGATGGTAATGATGATGATGATGATGATGGGTTTGTAGCTGGGTTGTTGTTGATGTTGTTATTGATGACACTGATGATGAGGATGATGATTGTTGGTATTTGGGTTATTGCTAATATTACTGATGATGATGATGATGATGATGATGATGATGATGATGATGAAGATTGTTGGTAGTTGGGTTTTTGTTGATGTTACTTATGACAATGGTGATAATTGTAGTTAGTAGTTTTGTTAGTGTGTTTTCTTGTTATTTGTTGCTGTTGTTATTATTGATGATGATGATGATGATGCTGATTGTTGTTGGTAATTGAATTGAGTTGATTGAGTTGGTGTGTTGGTGCATTTCCCCGTTATTGCTGCAGTTGATGATGATGATGGTGAGTTGTGGTGTCTGCATTAATTTTTGTTGTATTTACAATTGACGATTGCTAGTAGTTGGGTTGTTGGTGCTGTTATTATTGATGACTATGATGATGACGATGTGATGGTGATGTTAGAGGTGATGATATTGATTGTAGTTGGGTTGTTGTTGATGTTATTGATGATGATCATGAAAATGGTGGTGGTGGTGATGATGATGATAATTATGATTTTAGTAACTGTCTTGGTGTGTTTTATTGTTATTTGCTGTTGCTGTTTCTAATGTCGTCATTTTAATTATTGATGATGATGATGGTGATGCTTGTTGATAGTTGAGGTGAGGTGTTTGTGTGCTTTGTTGTTCTTGTTGTTGTTGTTGATGATGATGATGATGGTGGTGTTTTGTAGTTAAGTTGTTGTTGTTGTTGTTGTTGTTGTTGATGATGATGATGATGATGATGATGGTAATGATGATGATGATGATGATGGGTTTGTAGCTGGGTTGTTGTTGATGTTGTTATTGATGACACTGATGATGAGGATGATGATTGTTGGTAGTTGTCTGGTTGGTGTGTTTTGCTGTTATTTGTTGTTGTGCACTAATTTGTTTAAACAAACACTGTTCCAAGGATGCTGATATTTTGTACACCAATATTGGGCCATACCGTGTCTGAAATGTCAGGACTTCTACAGTATATATTTTTTGTTCATAGGACCGTTGTATAAAAGCAAAATATATTTTTTAATAAACAGCTTTTAATATAGCTTAATTCATTATTGAAAGTAATAACTAATGGATTAATTATTGCTGGATGTTGTGTGTTGTGTTGGCTGGTAGCAGTGATAGTGTTTGTTGTTGTATGTTGATGTTGGTTATTGCTGTATTAATTTATTTTTAATTGACCAAGCTACTCCTTCTCTCTGACCCCAGCACCTTTCTTGGTCATTGGAGTGAATGACAGTAACTGCTGTCTTTGGCCTGTATGTGTTCTAATAGAATTGATCACTATGGCATCTCCCTGTGCTATGTGGGAGGGAAGATACTTCAAAGGAAATAGCACTTGACCTACAATGCACTGAAAAGTTTATCATCTGTGAAGACTCACAGATAGGGATTTCTTAACACTTATGGGTTAATGTTGACCTCTGCTGGTGGGAGGTAGTCCTACAGCATGGATCTAAAGTAAAGTCGTGGCCAAAAGTTTTGAGAATTACATAAATTTTGGAAATCGGTAAGTTGCATCATTGCGTTGCATAAAAATGGCATAAAAATGGCTTCACAGGCAAGGATACTGTGGCTACTAAGATTGCACCTAAATCAACAATTTATAGGATCATCAAGAATTTCAAGGAAAGAGGTTCAATTCTTGTTAAGAAGTCTTCAGGGCGTCCAAGAAAGTCCAGCAAGCGCCAGGATCGTCTCCTAAAGAGGATTCAGCTGTGGGATCGGAGTTTCACCAGTGCAGAGCTGCTCAGGAATGGCAGCAGGCAGGTGTGAGCGCATCTGCACGCACAGTGAGGTGAAGACTTTTGGAAGATGGCCTGGTGTCAAGAAGGGCAGCAAAGAAGCCACTTCTCTCCAAAAAAAAAATCTCAGGGACAGATTGATCTTCTGCAAAAAGTATGTTGCTGTAAGACTGCTGAGGACTGGGGCAAAGTCATATTCTCGGATGAAGCCTCTTTCCGATTGTTTGGGGCATCTGGAAAAAGGCTTGTCCGGAGAAGAAAAGGTGACGCCACCATCAGTCCTGTGTCATGCCAACAGTAAAGCATCCTGAGACCATTCATGTGTGGGGTTGCTTCTCATCCTAGGGAGTGGGCTCACTCACAATTTTGCCCAAAAACACAGCCATGAATAAAGAATGGTACCAAAACACCCTCCAACAGCAACTTCTTCCAACAATCCAACAACAGTTTGGTGAAGAACGATGCATTTTCCAGCATGATGGAGCACCGAGCCATAAGGAAAAAGTGAGAACTAAGTGTTGAAATTTTGGGTCCATGGCCTGGAAACTCCCCAGATCTTAATCCCATTGAGAACTTGTGGTCAATCCTCAAGAGGCGGGTGGACAAACAAAAACCCAGTAATTCTGACAAACTCCAAGAAGTGATTATGAAAGAATGGGCTGCTATCAGTCAGGATTTGGCCCAGAAGTTGATTGAGAGCAGCCCAGTCGAATTGCAGAGGTCCTGAAAAAGAAGCCCAACACTGCAAACACTGACTCTTTGCATAAATGTCATGTAATTGTCGATAAAAGCCTTTGAAATGTATGAAGTGCTTGTAATTATATTTCAGTACATCACAGAAACAACTGAAACAAAGATCTAAAAGCAGTTTAGCAGCAAACTTTGTGAAAACTAATATTTGTGTCATTCTCAAAACTTTTGGCCACGACAGTACTGTATTATCACCACAGCAAGGTGATGACAGATCTATCATCTTTTTATTTATGAGATAGTGACACCATGGTAGCCGAACGCTGAGCACATTTTGGTACTAACTAAATATTGAAGGAAATGATGGATATTCATTTTCTGTCATGTCTAATTGCTGAGTTGGAGCACTGATTTATATAAAGTGATTTGAAATTTAAAAAATACTTGAATTAAAATATTTGCTTTATTTTTTTGCCTTTAAATGGGTGGGGGGTGGGGGGGATGCATGGTCCACATCAGCTCAGCACTTAGTACTGTTGTCGGGCCCCAAGCCGGGAACGAACGATAATCACACACTCATGCATGATGTGTCTGAAGATTTATTATCAGCATTGAGAGCATATTTAAGCTCTTGGCCAGGTGCCCTGTGTCACTTACTGTACGTCCTGTACATCAAAAGAACCAGTCATCAACAACTAAGTCATAGAGAGACTTGGGGACAGACAGACGATAGGAAATACATTAGCATTTTCTAGTTAAACAAATGGGTTTCAGCAGACACAAGCTGTTTGTATCTTTGTCTAAACACGGGCTGTCGGAAGTCTTACTATATAAGGAATCAGGAGGCACAACGAGGGGGTTGTTTTATGGTCATAGAGGCATGGGAATGTTTACATCATATTACAAAACCTGACAAGTTAATTTATAAAAAATAATATCAATCACTTTCAGGATGAACTATACTGCTAAAAAATTAAGGGAACATTATTATTAGTTATAATATATATATATATATATATATATATTAATATCCTTAAAATGTCTTATTTGAATGCCCCTTATGCCAAGATCAAATTGGGTAAAGGTGTTCCTTTATTTTTTTAAAATTACTGAAATGTGGCATGGTGGCGTAATGGTTAACATGGTTGCCCTGCATCTCTAGGGTTCAATACCCGCCTCAGGGTCTGTGTAAATAAATACAATGGTCATCATTGGCCTCCACAGTCACTAGTTGGACAACAGAGGTTCCTAGATGAATGCTTATACTGATAGTTACTGAAGGTGAATGAATGAATAGCAAGATTACTCTAGAGGAGATTGGAAAGTAGTGTGTTTAGTGGTTAGCATTGTCGCCTTGCACCTTCAGGATCTGGGTTCGATTCCCAACTCAGGTCCGTGTGCACCCCCGTGCTTGGTGGGTTTTCTACGGATACTCTGGTGTTCTTCCACGGTCCAGAGACATGCAGATTAGACTAATTGGAGTTCCCAAATTGCCCGCAGTTTGTGTGTGTCCATGACCCTATATCTATAATAAAACAAAGGTTTTGTCTGTACATTGGTCAGAACTCACTCTTTCAATAATAACCCGAAACCAGTCTCAGAAAATGTCTGTCTGTCTGTCTGTCTGTCTGTTGGTATGTCTGTCCAACCAGATTTTGTCGTTTTAAGCCAAATCTTTATCTTTTATCCGATCTATTTTTTCTCTCATCTGTGATTCACTCTCCTATAACCGAACAGAGAGTGTGTTTTGAAGACGACCAAAGAAGTACAACTTGGCTTAAACAAGGCATAAGATACTCAACCTCAACAAAACCTTTTCCTGGGACTACATTACCCAACATGCACGCGGACCATTACGCCACCAGCGCAAGCGCGCGTGCTCCGCTCCACCTGGCGGTCATTAAAGCCATACGCGCTCGCGGAGCATCGCAGAGCTGCAGCGCGCGCGCATCTCTCCGCAACGTCCACAAAAAAACAGGTAAAAAGCGTTATTCTGTGTTTTTACATAAATGGTTTTCACTTCTCACGTTTTACATTTTACTCCTAGGTAGATTTATGTATTTAATTCCATACATTAACGTTAAGTGTCCGTGGTTGTCAGGGACACCGGCGTCGCCTGGACACTTGACCGTTACTTCATCATTATTACACTTTAATTCTTTAACGGTCGCGTGAGGTTTGAAGAACTGGAATTAGCCAGCTAGCAAGAAGGCGAGTTAAGTGTTGAGTACCATTAAACGTGTTTATTATATTCTCTTTTGAGGAGAATTTCATGTTTAGAGCTGCTTATTAAAGACCACTGGATGTGTGGGAGACTGCGGTAAATACCACAGCGGAAGCAGCTTCAGTAGCTCAAGTGTTGAAGCGTTTTTTTTTTGTCAAACTTCTAACTGAAGCTAATAGCTAACAGGCTGCTCTGTCATGGAAGCTTAGCTCAAGGCTACACACTGCAGGTGAATACGGTCTTTTAAAAATGTTTTAACACCTAAATAACCATTCTTTGGATCTTCGCAGTACAAAGTTTACCAAATATATATTACACAGGATGTCCAGGATGGGACACCATTCATCCCCATCACACACACACACACACACACACACACACACACACACACACACACACACACACACATATATATTTACACATACATTTATACCTAAAAGGATACTTTTTTTCTATCATCAGTTGACTTATTAATGATTTTGTGAGGTTGGAGAAAGCCAAAGAACCCAAAGCAAACCCATGTGAACATGAGAAACTCTGCACTAAGTTTGTGCCGCCAGTCTTTTTCTTTTTGTTTGCAATTTAATTCTCCATAACAAGGTGACTGCTCTGCAATGGATTGGTACCCTGTCCAGGGTATTCTTCGTTTAAAACCAGTTTGTCTCATATGTCTCAAACCGTAGTGATAATAAAAAGCAATAATGTGGCACTGCTATGAGACAAAACACAGGTCGTAAGAGCAAACATATCCGCAGCAGTTTGAGGTGAGGGCATGTAAAATACCCAAAGTGAGAGCCCAGTATCAGAAATATTTGCAAACAGATGAAGATTCACTAAAGATTGATTAAAGATTGTTGTTTGTATTCCATACTAATACAAAGAAATATACAATGCCATCAAAGTTCAGATTGTCCACATGTTTACCGCAGTTACTGAAAATAAATATTATGATATATAATTTTATTATATATAACAACACAATGTGATATTAAAATCTATGAGTGCATCACATGAATGCCAATATTCAGTGCAAGAGTATGATATTTTTTAAATAATTAACTCACTTTGATAGACAGTGAGTTCAGAGCAGGTGAGATAGCGGAAGGGAGTGGGGCTTCCAGATGGCATCAGTTCACCAGAAGAGAGCAAAAGAGTACAAAATTGGAAAGGCTCTTTTAGTGTAATGCTTTTAATTTCCTCAGTTGCCATTTAGTCGTTGCTATCTATAAAAATATATATTTTGATAACCACATACACTAACATTGAAAGAGAAAAAAAGGCTAAATGTTGTTGTATATTTTTTTAAAAAGCTGTTTAATATAACAATAAGCAGCAGTAGCCACCCTTTTGTAGTTTTACTATAGGCATCTTGCTATTTCATTTGCTTTAATGGGCCCTGAAGGGGTTTCTACATGGGATTTGGGTTATGACAAGGGCTGCTATTTTTTTATAGAAACACATCCAACTGCATGCTGGGCTCATAAACATGATGGGGGCTTTAAAAAGTTTAAAATAGGCAGAAGCAGCTGGAGCATCGTTTATGAATGCCATGTGAACACACAGGCCATGCCTTGTCTTCTGTTTTTCTGATTATGTTCTCTAGATATTAGTCATGACAAAAGTTCCAGCAGTGTTGCACTTTCACATCTGATTGCTCAGCAGGTGAAGAAATCAATAGTAGTTTTTTAAAAATATTTATTTTATTTTTTTTTAGATTAAAAATTTAAGCCTATATTTACTATGGTCGTGTTTCTCTGAGGTAAGCTGTAGTTAACATTATACTCCATGATAAGGGTGAGTATGTTTTCCATTCTGGGAAGGTCTTCAGAGAGCACTTTGAACCTGGGCTGCATGATTCCTGCTAAAATGTAAAACATGATATTTCTCCATGGGAATTTCTCGATTCTCTCCTAATTTTTTAAAAAAATTTTATTTTATAAAAACATGTGCTGTCCAAAGAAACTTCAGCTGTCTTGTAATGAAAATGTTTGTGTGTGTGTGTGTGTGTGAGAGAGAGAGAGAGAGAGAGAGAGAGAGAGAGAGAGATTTACTGTATTCTGATGTAAATAATAACAATATAAACTAGCATGTGAGAGTTTGGCATCGCAAGTGGGAGTTTAAGTGAGCAAACATAAAATCAGAGCACAAAAAACAGAGTTTCACTTACATTTTTTTGCCATTGAAATAATGCCATACTACTCCAACTCCACTAAGTAAAAAGTCCATTTAGGTCTGCTTCCCTTTTTAATCCTCACGTGAGTGACAGCGGAATGCGGTAAATGAGGAAGAGCGATGAGAAGCATTTAAGTTGTATGACTGAACCATTTGATTATCTCTGTAACCAGTGAGTGTAACTGATCCAGAGTCTGGGATTGTTGTCAAGTAAATAAGGTAACATGAATCCAGTGTGATCTGAATGCAGGGAAATACTTACAGGTGAATCAGAAATGAGATCAAGTGTATTTGAGATTTTTTTATTTGTTAATTTTTTTTTATTAATTATGAAGCCGTACTTTGAACCCAGGTTTCTCAGCAAATTCAAGACAAATTGAAAAAATATTCACCGCTCTATTAGTTGACTATTTTCTCGTAATATCACATCTCACTGTGTTTTACAATATACTTTACATATTTTATTCTGAGCGGCTTTCATCATTCATTTGCACAAAATAGGCTTAAACACAGCCTTATGTCATATTAAGAGCAATCCGTAAGGCTAAATGCAATTGCAATGAGACAGTGCCAAGTCTTCCCTGTGGCACCTCCTCTCTCTGATGCTTTTTAAAGTAAATGTAAGCCTCAGAGAAACAAACTAGCCAGGTCCACTGAACTGCTACATTAGTAAAGGAATAGACTATTCTGTTAAAATCTAAATCGTCCAATATGAACATTTTCAGCTTCATGTTATTCTGTGTATAACATTTGGCCATGTATAAATGCCTGACCTAATGAAATACACATATACTGTATATATTTTAGTTCTTTTTTTGTTAGTTTACCAGAAGTGCAGCTAAAAACAGTGCATATAAAACATCCCTCTTCTGACAGTTATGTTTATAGGTAATTACACCCTTTACTTTCTCAGGCCAAGCTGTCCAAGAAGTGGAAATAGCTAGAAGTGTGTCACCGAGAGCCATTCTCTCTGCCGAGAACACGTTGTCCTAGATGGAGCTGTGTGAGTCACAGAGGAGAGCTACAATTGAGTGGCACAGCACGATATTTTCCTTTTCTGATTTTAAATCATGGCATCTGGTAGGATTCATCTTTCAGGATTAACTTTGAAATATCAATTAGATGTGGAGTTTTGAATTGAGTATGTGCAGGAGATTGATCGTCTCAATCAGCAGAGCTTTTACACACTACTGTCACTTAAACATTTCAGGCTTATCAGAGTCTAGAGATAGGAGAGGCATTGCTTGTGTGAATTGCTGGGATGTTTTATATTTATAAAGTGCGCTGTGAATAAGTGCACAGCTCTAAGTATTTTATTGCACTTATTAGGTTGTATAGGACATGGCATACTGTGAAACCATTTATAGTTAGATTTATTGTTGTTAATTAGTTCCTGTTATCACTTGCGCTTTAAGCTGCTATAAACAGCCATGCCATCTTCACCATTATTATTAGTAATAATAATAACACAGCTTGTTACATTGCAGAGACACCAAAGTCCTCTGTTGTGAAGCGTCTCACATGGCAGAAATTGTAGTTAGTGTTGCAGGGGGTTACACTGGTGACTCCTTCGTCAAAGAAAGCTGTCCCCAGTGCAAGTTTTACATAAACTACAGTGGTGTGTCTGCCACACAAGCCCACGTGAATGAGCTGTTACCGTGGAAATGAAAATGGTTTAGAATGTTAATTTGAAACAGAAAAAAGTGCTTTAATAATTAAACAGTGCTGGATTTAAAAATACAACTTTCTTACTTATTAAACTTTTTAAAGTACTGATACAGTACATGGCCTGCACGGTTTATCCTTGAGCAAACACTTAAAGAAGTAGAGATCTCAGTTATCTGTTCTTTGTGCATTTATAAGGCATGAGAATTCAAAATTTGAATGGAGAAGGATTCAATTTGGTGACTCCCTCAGGAAGTCCTATAATGTTAGTATGACAATATTATAACTAATGATAGTCTAAATCTACATTTTGGTATGGTATGCGGCAAAATATAAAGTACTGAAACACGCGCATTTCAGACGCGCCTTTTCCCAGTAGTGAAGAGGAAGTTGCGTTGTGCATTTGTTGTTGGAAATGGTTCTCTCGATGGAGGAAAAAGTATTCTTACTAGAGTATTATTTCCGCTCATACAGAAGTGGTCGTGAATGGGGATCGAGTTTTAAAAAAGGTGACAGAACAATTCCTTCCTGTACCTGTCCCATTCCCCTGATCTTACACGCGTACTTGTGTGTAACTTGGGAAAGTTAAAGGAGAGCGAGTTCACCTGTGAAGATCCGCCACGAACTGTTTCTGCATTACACAAGCAAATCGTCTTCTTTTGAAAGAGTCTGTGGCAAGCTTTGTCCCGGGAATTCGGGTTGAGAATCTGCGTGAATGATATAAACACTATCTACTGTACAGCAAGGCGGTGCACACACACTTTTTTAACACATTTGCCTTACGCGTACCTTGGTAAATCAACACGCTAATACAGTAGAGAAATAAACTCACAGAGGACAGCAAGGTTATATTGTTTGTCTTTTCATTTCAGTACTGAATATTTTGGCGCAAAACATTTTTGCTAATATGCATAATAGAGTTCACTTAGAGAGTGCTCCTTTGTGTATAAATGGTATATGATAGTCAACACAACAACAATTTTTTTCAAAATTTAACTGCGGGGCCTGGAACAATAAATTGCTTTCCATGTTCCCCATTTAATAACTAGTGGTTGAAGTTGTACAGGTAAAAGCCATTAGCTTGCATCAAGGTTGAAAGGTTTCCAATCTAAATGGAAAAGGCTTTTAAAGCGTATGTTCAAGTTTGGCTGACTCGATCAATAACCTTACTTATGGAGATAAGGTTACCTCGTCTTTTATGTTTGTTCTAGCGTCTTCATAAGAGATGAACAGGAAAATCTGTTTCCCAGTCACATCATCCACTTCCTGTTACAAGGCTCATTACAGAAACAGAATGAAGCATATGTACACACACACACACACACACACACACACACACACACACACACAGACTTGCTCTCAAGGGGAATGAAGTGACTATAAATAGGCCTCTGGAAAAAAGGGACTCTGCAAGGAAAATCGGTTGTGGGTCAGATGTGTGTCCCCGAAAGACATTCTCATGTAGGAGGGAGGAGGTTACTTGATTTTCCTAACGCCCTTTACCTTTGTGTTTGTGTACCATATTAGCGCACAGATGTTTTTATGACGCCAGAGATGCTGTGCATTATTGACCGTCAGAGCTTTATTGAAAAGACATCAGGAACTCAGATCAGATTTTTGGCCTGTCCAAGTTGCATAAGATTTCTGCAGCCTCAACCACAAATGAAAATTCCTGAAACAAAAATAATATTCAGGGCACGTTTTTCCTGACGTTCATCTGTGTTTTTGTAATTTCTTGTATGGCCTTTATTTGTATGTTATAAAACCATGACGGATACATACCGCATCATATAAGAAAGTCAGAAGGAGGGCAGTTTAGCAGAGGAGAAGAGAGTTCTCTGCCTGGGGAAATAATTAGGTGTTTCTCAACCGTCGCTAAACATGATCTTTTTGTGAAATATAATGCACAGGTAAGTTTGTAGTTTGATAAAAAGTGACAAGACCACACTCAATATACACGGTCATGGATCATTATTATAACAACCAACATAGTCATATAAGCAGATGTAATTTTTTTAGTGGTTTAATAACTGAAGAGTCATTGTAGTGTTGCAACATCTGTTAACTGGTGACTGTGCAGGCTGTGGGAGATGTTCAACTTCACTTTCATGTTCATCAAACCACCCTGTCACCAGTCTTACTGTGTGTATTGGTGCGTTATCATCCTGATACATGGCACCGTCTTTAGAATACAATGTTCGAACCATTGGGTGCACATGGTCCTTCAGAATGGTTTGATGGTCCTTGGCAGTGACGCGCCCATCTAGCACAGGTATTGGGCTTAGGGAATGCCATGATATTGCAGCCCAAACCATCACTAATCCACCACCATGCTTCACTCTGGGCATGCAACAGTCTGGGTGGTACACTTCTTTGGGGCTTCTCCACACCGTAACTCTCCCGGATGTGGGAAAGACAGTGAAGGTGGACTCATCAGAAAACAATACATGTTTCACATTGTCCACAGCCAAAGATTTTCGCTGCTGGCACCATTGAAACCAACGTTTGGCATTGGCCCGAGTGACCAAAGGTTTGGTTATAGCAGTCCGACAATGTACATTGACCGTGTGGAGCTCCTGACGGGTTGAGGTGCACATTTAATTCTGCAGTGACTTGGGCAGCTGTGGTTTTATGTTTTTTTAAATGTTTTTTGGATACAATCCGGGTTAGCATCCGGACATCCCTTTCAGACAGCTTCCTCTTGCGTCCACAGTTATTCCTGTTGGATATGGTTCGTCCTTCTTGGTGGTATGCTGACATTACCCTCGATACCATGACTCTTGATACATCACAAAGACTTGCTGTCTTGGTCACAGATGCGCCAGCGGGACGACCAACAATTTGTCCTTTTTTGGACTCTGACATAATGTTGTGTGCATTGCTATATTTAAGCAAAACTGTGCTATTACTCTGCTAATTAAACCTTCACACTCTGCTCTTACTGGTGGAATGTGCAATCAATGACCAGGCCAAAATTTGCTATGAAACCTCCAACACTATAGTGGCCAGTGTTTCAGTTTCATTGTCCAATCTCTGTATTTTGTCTTCAGATCACTATCTGTGTCAAGTACTAAAGATAATTTTCTCTTTCACTGTGTCAGCTACAGTGCTACGCTTGCCCTACATGATACTCTCCCTCCTCCTGCAACGCAACACTGCAGCAGAATTAAAATATAGGTTACAGACACTCGCGCAAGCCGTGTGTCATAACTGCACTGCATAAGTCACTACTGCACCGGACTTTCCTGGGTATATTACACATGATCGTTAAAGCTGGACAGCTTCACACATTTCTGCAGTGATTTCTATAGGTGCTTACCTGAGATCATAGAGCAGGATAACTTGAGGAACTGTGCTTCATAGCATCAGACTAGTTTGATACATGTCTTACTGAGTGACCTCACCGCTGCTCATCTATTAGTTCTCCTCATCTATTTCACATATACTCCAAATTGACCAGGATAAAAAAAAAAATACACACCTTTTTCACACTATGAATCCGGGACAATCTGCCTCATGTATCAGTCTTTTGACGTTTAAGGATTTTTTTTCCCTAATAACTCAAACTGAAGTAAACATTTCAGTAATGTAATTTTTTTTATGTTTATGCATGTGTCGGTTGAAATCATCTGTTAGGTATCAAGCATGTTCACAGCACATAATGTGTTAGTGCGTTTATTGGCTGCATTATTAAAACTGGATTCTAAGATGAAGCTCACAAACCACTGAAATGACAAAAACAATGAAACTATGACTTCATTGTCATTGACCGTTGGGGTTTTCGAAGCTATAAATTCTTCCTCATTTTTCACTTGATGTTCTTTGTAGTCTAAGTTTTTCCTACCCGTTTTAATCTGTGGTTTAAATCAACAGTGTGTTCTTCAATACAATCTGTAATCTTGTACGTCTAATTCTGCAATATCTCCTATTGCTTGTTTATCCACACTACACGTGTGGCTTTTCTAACAATTAATTCTGTTGATAGATTCAGAGGTATTGTAAAATAACAAAGTTTTGCTGATCCCCAGGTCAACAACAAACGAGTGGTGGCTCAATAAGCTAAGATATAATGTAATACTGTAGATCTTGTTGTAGTAGACTGTCGCACCAGTTTTTTTGTTTAGAATTTTGCTTTAATTTACAGATACAGTTTTAGTAAGAATATTGGCCATACACCTCACCGTCTATTCATTCTTAGTTTTAAAGTAAGTAAAGTGCTGTTAACTAGGCGACATGGTAATAATCATTATTGTTACACAAACAGAAGCAGTTGGTTTAGAGATGCTCATTTCCAGGGATGATCCTGGGATTCTTACCTCCGCAGGATCAGAGCAGAAAATGTACAGTGAGCCACTTGTAGTTTATAGGTTAGGGAAATCCAGATGTTCACGGGAGAGCTATTTGTCTGTGCCACATGTATTTTAAGCATAAAAAAAAAAATTTATTATTGTGTGGCAAATATGGGAGGAAGTAACAGAGTAATAGTGATAATGTAATAGTGATGGATTGAGATATATAAAACTAACAAGGATCAGTGGTGTGATTGATTGAGCTGAAGATCTTTATTCAACCTGGCTGGAGTTTGCACGTCTGGTCCGATTATTGACCTGACTGAGCCAAATATTTCCAGATGATATTGCTTGTTAAAAAATGTGGAAGCTGCTTTGCTTTTTAAACAATATTTTGTAGTCAGGGTGAAACAGTTTAGAACAGAGGAAGTTGAGTAAGTTTGTCTCGACTCTTTCTGCCTGATCAAGTAGCAGAGCTCATACCTCACCAACCTGCCAGACTAATTCTGCAGACAACCTACAGAATGAAACTCTGGCTCAAGGGTTAAGGGTTGCTCGGCTGGGATCTCGCTCGGCTCTGCGTGCACTAGATCGGGCCGGAGGCGCGGCCCATGTGAGTCAATGAATTAGTGAGTCAGTTAGTTAGTTAAAAGCCAGCTCTATGAGGTGCTTGCTATTTTAATTCAGAGTATGACGTAATGTTTATCCACACTACACTTGTGGCTTTTTTAACAATGAATTCTGTAGATAGATTCAGAGGTATTGTAAAAATAACAAAGTTTTGCTGATCCTCAGGTCATCAACAAACGAGTGGTGGCTCAATAAGCTAAGACTGTGGGTTACTGGATCACTGATTGGAAGGTCAGGGGTTTAAGCCCCAGCACCACCAGGCTGCCACTGTTGAGCCCTTGAGTAAGGCTCTTAACCCCTAAATAATTTAATAATTATTTTTTTAGGGGTGCTAGTAGCTCAGTGTGTTAAGGCTCTGAGTTACTGATCGGAAGGTCGGTGGTTTGAGCCCCAGCTCCACCAGGTGCTGTTGTTAGGCCCTTGAGCAAGACCCTTAACCCTGTCTGCTCCAGGGGCGCCGTTACATGGCTGACATTGCGCTCTGACCCCGTATATGCTGCGATATGCGAAGAAAGAATTTCACAGTGCAGTACTGTATATGTGACAAATAAAGGCTTAACCTAATAATCTCTTCTGCTTTTGCCAGCGTGAGGTTGGTGGGTTTTTTTTTTTTTTTGGAAATTTTCTGGTACTTTTCAGGGTTTTAATCTCTGTTCAGTGTTGAGTTTGATTTAACATGTGTGTTATGACCTGTACTTTGTTTTGAAGTGATGTTTGCTCTCTCTCTCTCTCTCTCTCTCGCTCTCTCGCTCTCTCGCTCTCTCTCTCTCGCAAGTTTGAGAGTAACAGGGCAGATCAGTACCTCATTGCCCAGGAGGACGCAGCATGTCCTTCCCTTGAATGCTATTTCTAATTGCAGAGATAAGGACTGCAGAGAGATTATGTGTTGCAGCTCAAGCATTCATCATTTGTGCACGCGAGAGCGGGAGAGAGCACATGTCTGCTTCATACTGTACGTCTTTGCTGATTGTGGATCAAAGAGAATTAGCGCATTTAGGATAAACTGTTGTGTGGTGTTACAGCATTTCCACCAGAGAGGTATCTGATTTCTTTCTGCTTACTTTTGAGGTATGCTTAATGACGCAAAAGTGTTGCATTCTCTGCTATGTATGTAAAAGTGCCTACATTATATAGATGCTATTGTAATGATCTTATCAAGGATGTATGCAAAGAACAAATTGAGTAGCATGCTGCATGGGATTAGCATGTACTGTATATAAGTGTGATAACAGTATTTCATTTCAAAGCCGTCGGGATTTTTGTCATTATGATCAAGTCCTTTTGAACATTGGCTTTATTTTGTTGAAACTCTTTGCTTCTTAAAGTGTCTGTAAACTGTTTTCCCAGAGTTTATGATGGAGTATCTGCCAATATGTCAGCTCAGACAGGATACAGTACTGTATATACTATAGTTGGGGTGATTTTATAAGGTATCTATAAGGTAAGGTCCCAGAGATACTCCGGTAATAACTGTGTAGCTCCCCTCTGTAGGTCAGACTAAAAGCCTCAAGAGTGTTTTACAAAATCAAAATCGGATTTATAAAAGATTTTAGTCTTGGATCAGCACATTTATTTTTAAAAAGAGAGAAATCCCATGATGCTCCTCTGTTAACCTTTATGAAGTTGACTCTTAGTCTCATGCATTTAGCTTTTGCTGAATTTGTGCTCAAGCTTCTAGGTTATTTTAGTCTACTGATTTCTAATCTATAATGGGTGATGCCACAAGTCGTTCGTCTCGTCACTAGACATTTTAAAGTATTCTGGTCTCATTGATGCAGAAGACGCATCAGGTTGGAATTGTATGCGTGTTTGCTCCATGTCCAGGACGTAGGAAGGGATTTTCTGCCCGACGAAGCCGTTCAGATGATTAAAGCTCAATCATTATTCCTGTGGTAAAGGCCTGCGGTGGCTGTATTTTGGTTGGAAGAGACTTAGGACACAGGAATGTGCTCAGGAAATGGACTGCATACTTGGTGTGCAAATCAGAGTGGGCCTGGGTGACTCTGTGGAGCGATGTGTGTAAAAATGTCATTAACACCTACGACCCCAGAGCAAAGATTAGGCTACTGGTTTTAAAAATTTTAATAGGGGACAAACTGTTGGTTGCTTGTGCTTGGAATCACACACATTTCTCTTAAGAGTCTGGAACTGAAGAAGTAAAATGATACGTTCGTAGCATGAATTTGCTCCAACAAAAACGTTGGAATGTAGACATAGTGATACAATGATACACAATGATTAACAATTTTGTGTAGTCCTGTTTAGCACTGCAAAGGAGGGGAGTGTTTCCCGTTTAAGAGAAAGCTGCTTAGGTAGACGGCTCGCATTTTGGGCAGCATCTGTGCCCACTTGGCATACAGCCTCTCGGGTGTGTCCTTCTGTGTGACTTCTGGTATAAAATTGCTTTTTATAAAATAATATCACAGCGAGGTTGAAAAGTGTGATTATCGTCAGTCATGAGTAAAATCCATACAGTAACTCATTGGTGGTTTCCAGCCGTTCCACTTGCTATGAAACTCGATGCTTATCACTTAACCTTTGACACACCTTGCGTGCATGAAGCTTTCCCCACTTTTTTATAAAATCCTAGTCACTAAGCTGCGTGTAAATTAATTTATGACACGTAAAAGTACTAAACCTGTAATCAAGATCGTGTTTTTTTTTTTTAATGAGCTCTTAATGACCGTGGATCAAATGTAATATTTATAGTTTTCAGTACCATTCAAGTTCATGGTTTGTGCTGAGGTGCAGAATGATTCACAGTAAGATTTGAAATGCGTGCTATGCAGCAATAAGCTTAGTGCTCAGTGTCGGAGCCCACGCTAGCTTCTGATACTTTCACATTGTGCAGAAGATCAGAGGGGATGCTGGAAAAGTTGTAACCACAGGGGAGAAAGGGGTGGGAGCTCAAGACTTCCTGTTTCAGCTTTATGACTCCAGGCATCATGAGTTGGCACTTTACCCGCCAGTAAATCGACGTGTGTACACATGCGCGCGCGCACACACACACACACACACACACACACACACACACACACACACACACACACACACACACACACACACAGTCAGAGAGACAGACATGCACACTAAGCAAGCCCAGGTGGAATACAGATGCTGAGGCTGTGCTGACGTGGTATAACATTTACTTAGTCACAGACTCAAAGTTTGCACAACACATAGTGCTTTCTCTCGCTCTTTCTAATGGCTGTTTCTCCTCCTTTTCAAATAAAGCCATCATTTTATATGAATTTTCATCTTTCGTCAGGATCTTGAGAATTAATTCATGTTTTTATAGATCTAAATTTGTTAAAAAATATTGTTTTTGACGGAAAACCTAGTGATTTTGTGGTAATGGCAGCTAACCCACTCACTATAAAATGCCCTCTGTGGAATAATGGTTAGAAAAAGATTACAGCAAAAACACTATTCAAGTTTTAACTGTATTACAGCCTGGTAACAAAGTCACGTGCTCCGCTAACAGGACCTTCCTCCATCGTCCTGATGGCTTCTTTCCTGGCTTAAAGCCATCGTCCTCGTCTCAGTGTAGAAGCCACAGCTGCTAGTGAAAAAGAGCGACAGATGCAAACTCAAACAGTGAGGTCCTAAAAAAAGGTCCTTTGGACTATGTGCAAAATATTTGATATTTCATTTGTCAAGTGGGAGGCAGCTATTTTTTATCCAAGAGCCATGGCTGAGAATGGATAAAGAATATGAATAGATTTGAGAGAGGACTAGTCTGGTTGATTCAGTTTTATTTAGAGAGAGAGAGATCTACACTCTGGACAAAAATAACACAACACTGTGGCTGAATATCGCCGTGAGGAATCAGTCAGTGTCTTGTTGTGTTTGCTTTTGTATATATGTGTCTGTGTTTTATTTATTTATTTATTTATTTATTTAATTGTAGGGAATAAGTTGCAGCAGGATTCCATTGTCCGGAGGCTGTCAGGAATCAAACAGCCCTTTCAGAAATACTGCAGCGTACGTCATAGAGAATAGAGAGTCATTCTTTCTTTCCACTCTGGAATTGTAGCGGTGAATAGCAGTGCTGTCATTTACGCCTCAGCTTTGATGTCTCGCTCGAGTAAAAGAGTAATGTGTGCATTTTTAGGAGGGAATGATGTCTCAGTGGGGAATCACTTTTTTTTAAAACCCATATCTCTTATATAGTCAGTGCAAGACAAAAAAATGTAAACGTCCGCCAGTTTATTTCATACAATAAACCATAATATAAAATATTTTTATTTCAACCATATACAGTTTAGTACACAGTGAAACGAAACAACATTCCTCCAGGACCACGGCGTTACATACATGCAACATAAATTAACAAAACTAACCTGTAGCTAACTAAGAAACCTAATTAGCTGACTGACTGAGACAAGATAGATCGACATTTTTAAATTAACAGAAAACTATCTAAGTCCTACACAAAAGAGACACCATAAAGTGCATGTGCAAATGTGCAAACAAGACAACATAACATGACACATTTCAATACTCTGTGGTGATGAGGTAATGAGTTCAGGTAGTGGAAGGAGAAACAGTAAACAGTAAACATTCTTTGTAAGAGGCAGCGAAGATAGAAAAGAGTTTTGTGGAAATTAAGTAATAAATATTGTGCAAAAGAGCAATTACATGTTCGTGTGAACAATTGTTAGATGGTTGTTGATTAGTGTGTTTGCAAGTGTGATTTTATCAGTTTAGTCCCAATGTTTTGAGTTCTAATGAAACATTTGAGGGCACACTGAATAAAGTCAAAAGCAGAGTCTGACTGCTTGCGGACAACAGCTGGCACTATTGGTGTGGATGACCCCAGCCCCAGTCATACCAACCGTAGCAAAAAGGAGTACACCGATTATGATGACGACAGCAGCCTTTCCGCAGGTTAGCAGTAGGCTATAAACGTTAACTGCAAAATGCAAATCTTGCATTCATACTAATAAATGGTCAATGGTTATAATTATGGCTTTTCAGCTAGTACTTAAACTTTTAATATATTGTTCAATTTTAAGCATTAAATTTTTTGTTCAATAAAAATTTATTCTTGAGTCATCCACCATCATTTTGTGGCTTTTGCAAAGTATTGGTTCAGGCACCGTTTTGGCACCTATACCAGTTTAAAAGTATCGATTTGGCACCGGTATCGAAAAAAACCCAAATGATACCCAACCCTACTGAGCACACAGCCCTGGGGGGCCCCAGTACTCAGTGTGGTGGTGCTGGAGGTGCATTTCCCGATCTGCTCTGACTGAGGTCTTCCGTCAACATACGCATACTTGTAGTATTATGTAGGAAGCTAAAACAAGAAACTACACAAAGTACAAAAAAAAAAAACTTCACTGGCATCCTCAATCACCAGCCCACAGTCCTCAGCCCACTTGTGTTATGTGGTGTTTCCATCACACAACAGGTGGCTGTGTTGCAGCGTCTGTGTTGGACTGGCCTCGTGCCCACTGCACAGCTCTGCATTATCTAAGCCGCTTCAGTCTCTTCTGTTCCTTCAGATTGTGCGAGTAAGACCTGCATGCTCAATGAAATGAACTCGTCTATATAGAGAGAAGCACAGATGTTCTCATCCATCTGTGGATGCACATGTGGCAGAGCTAAATACAAGCCTGATTAAAGATGTCATACAGTCCGTACAGTAGATGGTAACTCATTTAAATGCTATCTTTCAATTAAAGGCTTCACTTATTCTTCTAATGAGTGATGGTCTAATTAGTTGAATGTGCTTTTCTTTTATTTATTTATTTTGCTCCTTAGTAGAAAGTCAGAGTGCAGTGAGAGTTTTCATTTAACAGCCGTGTCCCTGTTTTCACTCTGAGTCTGCAGAGATGCGCAGAAAGCTCGCTATGTATCGTTATTTGAAATTGTGTGAGGCGTTAAACAGGATGTGGCTCATAAAGCTGATTTCAGATTTCTCACCGATTAACCAGGGCAGGAGAAACAGGCCAAGGGGCGTGGCGAGTCCAAGTTCCCTGTTTTGCCTCGAGCCACAAAGAGCTTTTCACTTTGATTTCAAAAACCGGGCTACTTCCTTTCTGTTCTCCTCACCTCTCTTCCTCCTGTGCCTTAGATTAAGGTGTAGAATTGTTTTTTAAAAAACTGAAATGACTTCCTCTTTGATCATTCGTGCCACATATAACTGGATCCTCACAGATCACAAACTCATCTAAAAAGGCATTCATGTAGAGGTTTGTCTTCAGTGTGTCTTACTCTGATCTGATAGGCCCTGTCCAGACTCTGTATGAACATCCTTCTCGGACACTTGATATTTTTATGTGTCTCCAATACTTTTGGACTCATGGGACACATTCCAACAAAGTGTATACAACAGTCAGCCACGACTCCAACACCACCGCCAGGTGAACTGTAAAATATTATTATATACCTGTAAACTAGAGACACGTCTCCTGTCTGGTCTCACAGTAACACCAGTGCAGCACAAATAACTAAAAATGTAGATAGAAAAATAGAAAGGTATCTGAACACTCAGTGTATCACAGACTGCTGCCGCGTATGGGGCTTAGCATGCAAAAAGTTCACAGTTGTTGATCCGACTGCCAAATTCCCCAGATCTCAGTCTGATCAAGCATGCAATGTGCTGAACAAACAAGTCTGATACATGCAGCTCCCACCTTGCAACCCACAGTACCCAAAGGAACCGCTTCACATCCCAGAGGTTTTGTGGAGTTATGCCTCAAGGGGACAGGGATATTTTGGTGGCATAAGGGGAACGGCATATTTAACTCTTGAACAGCTCACTCACTCACTCATCATCTATAACGCTTTATACTGTATTCAGAGTCGCCTGGAGCCTATCCCAGGGTGCCAATCCATTGCAGGGCGCACATACACTTACTCACACACTCAGTCACAGATTATGGGCAATTTGGGAACGCCAAGTAGCCAAGCATGGGGAGAACTCCATGCACACAGAGACTGGAATCGACCATCGTGCCATCCCTGTTGAACAGCATTTACTATTGTTTTTCCCCAACGATTTTCTTCCTAATTTAGTCGTGTTTTAATTGAATTATTACCCCCTCACTAGGGGGGCTCCCACTACCAGTCAGTCAGGGCCGAAGACTATCACATGTTTCCTCCGAACCACGTGACGCCAGTCGACCGCATATTTTTCGAACTCGCTCACACACCGCTGAAGACTATCTGCTATCTGCTATACGCTCCTTCCGCTTGCCAGAGCTCACTGACGACTGGCTGTAGAGCTATGATTGATGTGAGAGCAGTAGGTGCCACCCAGCCCACCCCCGCTGAGAGATCTCTAGGCTGTGGCATCACCCGGGAATCGAACCAGTACTTTAGCACCGCGCCACTCGGGGCCCAGCATTTACTACTTATTTCTCTTCCTATTTCTTGGCATTCACATCAACTGATAAAATACTGTCATTCTGTTCTGTGGCTTTTTGCTTAGCTGTTCATGCATCATTTGCTTCAAAACAGATACCACCGTTAAGTACAAGCTGCAAACATAAATTTAGTCCATGCACAGCAGGAGCGCCCTCAGTGTGCGGCAATTAAAAAAAAAATCAATTCCCCCCAGCAAAATTAACTACAATGCACTGGGCTATAAACTCAACACTGTTATCAAATACCAAGTATATAGTCAATATTGTGTCTTATATGTAAATATGTAAAAATTACATTTTGTACTTGAAAAACGTCCAACAGAAACAAGACCCAAGTTGATTGATTTAACATTGTTAATAAAATGGTATTAAAACACTTTATTTTTTAGTTATTTCACGATAGTCATAAAATCGTCACATTTTACTGCTATCAATAAATGTTGTAGCTGTGAACAAAGTCACTGAGAGAAACAGCGCACACAGAGGGAATTAAACGTACATATGAGAAGAGACCTTCACCAGCAAGGCCCAGGGTGTTGTCCACACAGCAGATGTGACCACATCCATCGTAGTACGGATGTTTAGTACTGTCCATAGTGCTGTCCACTTGTGATCGGGTCCCCCGGGTCAGATTCGTAAACGTTGACATTCAAAAGTATATTAATTAACCGAACCAGCCCTCGGTAGCTAAGTAACAGTGACATGTTTCAAGGTCTCGTGTTTACATAAGAGATCAAGGTTGGGTAGGCTCAGGCTAGTGAAGCAATTTTACACATATTCCTCTGATTCTTCTTTATTCTGAATCAAAGCAAAATTTTATACCTATGATTCTTAGTTAGTTCATTAGTGCTGGTCAGTTTGGTTTGATTTCTGACTGAACATAATTAAATGAACCAAAAAGACAACAAAAGCTTGGCTGAAATAAAATCTTTTGTCAGGTAAAAATCATAAATGTTAATATACTGTAGAAATGACTAGTTCAAACTATCTTTGTGTATCATACCGTATCCACCAGTATTATCATCGTTTTTATTATCTTTGGTATCTAGAAATCTCAGGAATACATTATTGCAGCACATCAGGTCCGTGTGAGTTCTTTGGCTCATTCTGCACCTCATGGCTCAGTTCAGCAGCTCACATTATAATACAAGAATGTCTCTTACAGCCCAAAATACACAGCACGCTCGCTTCTCTTTGTACATCAAATCTTTTTTCACAGCAATCAAACCAACCACGCTAGATTTTGACTGGAGCTGGGCCGAGACTTCTCGGTTTTGGGAGCAGGTCAGATTTGGTCTAAATGTCTTTTTTTTGTTCACAGTTACCTAAACGAACATCACCACCAAGGAAAATATACCAGGGTTCAATTCTAACCAGTTTTAAATGGCATACGTGAAAGCACATTAAATGTAGGTTAATGCTAATGTTTGATTTTCATAATTTTTTAACCAAACATGACACACAAAGGTAGTACTAATGCATTTTATCCAGTCGTTCATGCAAGGTGTGTGTTTATCTTTTAACAAGTCAATATTAGGCACTGTACACACCTCATCCTTACACAATTGTTTTGGTCTCTAGTATTGAAATCACAATTATTGAAGTGTCATAACGTGTTGCAGTTCAGACAGGACGCTGCTCACTAGGCAATTAGGTTTCTAAAGAATGGATAATCTGGACCAGTAGTATGGCTGTTGTTCTTTAAGTGCTGTCTGTTTAAACTGATAAAGAAACGGTTTGAGGATAGCAGGAACTTCCCCATCTCTCTCTCTCTCTCTCTCTCTCTCTCTCTCGCTTTCACTATCACGCTGTAAAACTCTCTGCTCACACACAGCCTGCTTCCGGATCCTACTCAGGGTGAGGAGGTAGACATGGCATGCAGCCGTATCTCTTGGCTCTGTGGGCTGTGTTATGTGTTATGAGACTGTCTGCTGGAACCTCGTCTAGCTAGTTAAAGTCGGAGTTTTACACACGGAGCAGATCACGGCTTCCAGTAAGTACGTTTCAATGCTTTCTCACTTGATCAAGTGCATACCTAGTATTTCATTCAAATATTTAATTTGTGTTTATAAGTGTGCAGGTTGTGTACACAGGTTTTCTCAACTCAAACAATTTCCGTATTTGTGTAGACTGTTCTTTAAACTTCCCTGTCCTTAGTTTCATATCCTTTAGTTCTCATTTAAACATACTGTCTGGAAAAAAAATCCCCTCAGAAACAACGGTGTAAACAGGAATTGTGTTTTTATACTACATTGTCTTTTTTATTCTCCAGTGAACAGTTTGAGTATTATTCTGGCTTGTGGTGAATTAGAATTCAAATGGGTTTCCTCCCCCCCAAAAAAACACCTAATGAGGATATGATAAAGCAGTGTGATATTTTAGCCATTGTGTATGTGTGTTTTTTTCTGTGGTGTATAATAAGTGGCTTAGAAACTGAGAGCAGTGTTAGTCATGACTTACTTCCTCCCTCTCTTCCTTAAATATAAACACTAACAGGAAGTTGACAGCTATGTATAAAATACAACCTCATCTACAACATTAAAGCATTGTCCATGTTACTGCAATCTGTGCATCTGTAGACAAAGAAGAATCAGAACCTCTGCATCATCTGTACCTGCACTGTAGAGACTTGGACTCTTGCAGTAGGTTAAGTCTGGATGATTAGTAGAGACATGGTAAAGATACTAGATAATTTGATCTAATCATCAGACCATTTACAGTGCAGGAACAGCGCAATTGCACCTATAAAAACAGCTGTTGATTTGTAAAACAGAGATTAAAGGAACTTCTTGGAAAATGGAGCAAGTTTGGCTTTAGTCATGTTCACCGCTGCTGTCCTTAACCAGATGTCATGACGTCATCTCCTGATTCCTCTTGTGGTTCTTAAGGTTTCCTTCTTTCTCATACCATCCCTTGGAGTTTTTTCTTGCCAAAGTTACTATTGGCTCAATCGTCTCGTCTCATCATCCACACCGCTTTATCCTGTCTACTGGGTTGCAGGGAGCCTGAGGTCTATCCCAGGAGACCTAGGGCAAGAGCTGGGGTACACCCTGGACAGGGCGCCAATCCGCTGCAGTTCACACACATTCATTCACAAACTACAGGCAATTTAGGAAACGGCAATTAGACTAAACTGCATGTCTTTGGACTGTGGGAGGAAACCAGAGGAAACCCACCAAGCACGGGAAGAACATGCAAACTCTATGCACACAAAGGCAGGAATCGAACCTGGCCGAGAACTGAACCCGGACCCTGGATGTGCAAGGCTACAGTGCTAACCACTAAGCCACTGTGCTGCCATAGGCTTTATCATTAGGGAAAAATGTATGTATTTATTATAGCTGGTATTTGTACATTTCTTTAAAGCTGCTTTATCACAATGCCATTTGAAAAAAATAACTCTCATGTGTAACCCAAATACAATATTAATTGAATCGAATCCGTTGACCGAATCTTCTGACTCACGTGTAGCTCACAGACACCTGCAGTGGTCTAGTGCTACTATGATTATTGATTATCACTGAGATAAGAGATACAAGTCTCCCAATTCAAGAGCACGGTCAACTTTGCAGTGGCTTTGACAGCTATAAACTTTGTCAGATATAAACCCTGTAGGTGATGAGGCGAATGCTTTTCTGTTGGGCCCCAGATTTATATATTTTTTGAGAATGTTGGCACAAAATCACTTACCTGTAAAAACTACTTTTTTAACCCAGACAGATACACACACCATAACCAGTTATGTGAGAATATATGGTATACGTGGGACGATTTTATCATTTAAATGTTTACTTACATAATTATAAGTATTAATAGCAGTGTTTACAGAAGGATCTGACTGACCGATGTCTTGAGGTTGTGTTTCAGAAATAGTCTTTATTATAAGCAGGTCTAGACATTAAGCTTTTTTTTTATTTAAAATGTATTACCCTATAGCCAAACTTACTTTTTCCCCCTTCTTTTAAACAATATTTTTATTGACGTTTACAAATACTTTCATATACAACATTAGACGATAACTAATAAGAATTATTATTATTAAGAAGTATCGTCCAACTTCTGCTAATATTTAGAAATGGAATTACTTTTTACCATATTTATATATGGACGTACAGTACAGACCAAAAGTTTGGACACACCTTCTCATTCAAACAGTTTTCTTTGTGTTCTTTATTGTGTTCTTTAGCCCAAACAAGTCTCTTCTGCTTGTTACCTGTCCTTAGCAGTGGTCTAGCAGATATTCTACCATGAAGGCCTGATTCACACAGTCTCCTCTTAACAGTTGTTCTAGAGATGTGTCTGCTGCTAGAACTCTGTGTGGCATTGACCTAGTCTCTGATCTGAGCTGCTGTTAACCTGCGATTTCTGAGGCTGGTGACTGGGATGAACTTATCCTCCGCAGCAGAGGTGACTCTTGGTCTTCCTTTCCTGGGCAGTCCGCATGTGAGCCAGTTTCTTTGTAGCGCTTGATGGTTTTTGTGACTGCACTTGGGGACACTTTCAAAGTTTTCCCAATTTTTCGGACGAACTGACCTTCATTTCTTAAAGTAATGATGGCCACTCGTTTTTTCTCGTTTTTTTCTTCACTTAGCTGCTTTTTTCTTGCCATAATACAAATTCAACCTCTTTGAATGAGAAGGTGTGTCCAAACTTTTGGTCTGTACTGTACATACAAATTATTAGATTAAAAACAAAACAATGTGCACAAAACAAACTTTTGTAAAACAAAAGGATTCCACATACTTTCAAACTCTGCTGTCTTCCCTTCAACTATGTAAGTTTTTCTATCGTCATTCCAGTTGTCATCTCCCTTATCCAAATTTTTTTTGGAGGCATGTCCTTCTTCCAAAATCAATAAAAAGAAATACTGTTTTGAATTAACAGTCCAGTGTGGATATTTCCTTAAAACACACAGTTTTTGATTGGGAAGGCACCTTTACCCCAACAATTTCCCCCAATAATTCCTGAAACAATCATTTTCCAGTACTTTAAAATTTTTTATTTTTAACTAATTTACTTGGAAAATGTAGGCCTATTTAGAAACAAATGAAATTAACAGGGAAACAGTTAAAAGATAAAGCTCATAATACTTCTTCTAAATATTGTATAAAGTAAATGTCTATTACTGTTTAAAATATTTAATGGGTGTTTTTTTATTCCGAACATACTATACGAAATATACAGCATACAAAATGTTAAACAAATCTACAAGCAGGAATCCTTCTTCCTCCTGTGTACCTACAGGACTCATATCTTCAAACATGAAATAAGCAACTTATAAATGTAATATCTGTTTTAATTTTTTTCTCTTTTTTTTTCCTATTTAAAACCATTTTTCCATTAAAACCATCTCGTGTTTCAAGTTCCTGTAACCATGACAACCATAAGGCTGACCTTCAATGCATAACACATGGAAATCATTCTCCGTTTCCGTAACTCTGAGTTTGAGCTTCTTCGTTATTTATTGTAAGAGTTTATTCACTATGATGCTTTTCCCGAAATGGTGAAGACTTGTGTAGTTACGACACGCCATGTGCAAACATTTGTGGGACAGATAGCATTATATTTGTTTAAACAGGATGACTTGTATTGTAAGGGATGAGTGCCAGACTTGCTTTCACATATGGTGGAATGACAGCTGAAATCTCAATCGACTGTTTAGAAGTTGCTCCACCGCTTAACATCGGGTTAAAAACACTCAAAAACACATTTTGAGTATTCAGCTGGGGAGTAGATTTTAAATGTTAAATCAAACTGGTGGTTTTTACAGACATTGTCTGCACTGTAAAGCAGAATGTTCTACTTTTATAATTAAAGCTGCAATACAGTTGAAGCTGCAACCAAATTTTAAACCTGTTAAATGATTTTTTTCCCCATGTCACTCATCGCACGCTTTATTACCAAGAGATACGATAAGCACGTGTGGGGTCATTAGAGCTTAAAGTTCACATGCCTGATGAAAACTAAACCGGATTTTGCTTGCGTAGGGCAGTGGCCAAGTGCAACTGTTGATTTCAAGATCAAGTAAGTCTACAGACTTTATATCTATATACATATCTACTATAATACTGTATATAAACTATATACAACTATATACTGTACAACTCTATCCTAGGGAAATCATAATAGTAGAAAATAGTATATACTGTATTTAAGCAGTGTCAAGAGGAAGTGCTGCTGTATTGAATATCAGGATGGGTATGACGCGGTCGTAGGCACTATGACACGCAGAGTGTAGAATCCTTTGTTTCACACAGCAAGTAGTTCCCTTGCTCAGGGGTTAAAAGAGTAAGTCCCCGGACATTCGAGTTATGAATTTACACAGAAACTAACAAATGGCGGCATGTGTATTATACAAAAAATAGACACTGCTGTGAACCAGATACCAATATTTACAAGTATATACAATATTTTAAGTGTGTAAGTGAACGTATGCTTCTGTGAGGCCCAACAAAAAATTTTAACATTTTACAATTGTTAAACATGTTTAAAAATTTAACGTGGAAAGATTGGAAACGTAATTGCTACAGCAAAACTGCAAAAACAGTGAAACTGTACTTGCGGCCAAAATGCGAAACCCGCAGACTATAGATTACAGAAACCCGTGTAACCCGTACGCAAACTGTAATTGTTAGAACACCTGCGAAAAGGCTGGGTGGTGACTGTTTAAATACATTATTATAACCAAAACAGATGCCTGCAATATAGGCATTTATACACATAATATTATTTAAAAGTGTAATGTACAGCAAATGAACTTATGGGGTGTATTTGTTTTAGCCTTGCAAAAAGCAAGTGCTAAGAAATTTGCAACCCACAGGGTGCCATGGCGACCAGAGTCTCAATATAGCACAACTACAGCCTTTGGAGGCTGCAATTTATTCTTCCCTTGAGATACACAGTGCATGATGGTTTAGCAGTGCTGCCCAAACTTAAATCTGTGCTCTTCCTTCAGGGTATAAGTTTGACATAAGTTTAGCACATCGCATTTTTAAAGAAAGATTTTAGAAAGATACTTGTATCGAATACCAGGGATGCACCGATCTGATAGAAATGTTGTGAGGCGTGGTCGTAGCACTGCAGAATATAACACAACATACAGTACTTGATCAAGCACCACCGTAAGCATCATGCTGATATGCACGCCGAGTTCCTTCAAAAGAACATGACTAAGACGTTAATGTATTAGATGCACTGCAAGGATGTGAGAAACCTCCAATTTATTAATTAAAAATCCTATCGGTTTCAGGCATCGGCTAAAACACACAGCCCAGGTATTTGACTGAAAAACTCTAGATCAGTGCATCCCTGTTAAATACATTTCCACCATTAAAGACTGTTTCGTGTCGTCTGTTCAGCAGATTGCATCCATCAATAAATCTACTGAAAGGATAGAAGTATTTGTCAAAAAAATTTAGACAGTCAGAGACTCTGAGGTTCAGAGAGTGTCGGGGGAAATTCATTCTACATCTGGGTGCCAGGTAAAAAAAAAAAATGCATATCTGCCTTATATCCATATGAGAGATGAAGGATAGAGATGAGCTGTGCTCCTGACCCGAAGGAATGTATTGTAGTGAGGAGTATGATACGTGTCTTTAGGCAAATAGTGGCTGTTTTTAGCTTTGACCAAAAAAAAATTTAAATCTTTCAAAAATGTTCAGGATGTATTTATATCCGACATTGGTTCATATCGTGGAAATATGAGGGTCGTTCAAGTCAGACTGGGATCTGTGATGAAATTCCTGATGAACAAAGACAAAATACTCCTCACAGTATTTAAATGATTTAAAACATTTAAATGAACGTTTTTGCTCTGAGCTCACTCATTGTTCTTGTGATAAATCTTGATGGTATCCGAGCACTGGTGAAACACTGGGATAAGTGCATTAGTGTAGCATGGGATTATATAGAGAAATAAAGGAAGTTTTTTAACTCTCATAACTGTGTTCTGTTATTCTGTACAATCAGAAAGTCCCAGTTTGACTTGAACACCGCTCGACCCTGCACTCTAATATCGAGGTTGTTCAAGTCTATATTCTAGTGCAGGGTCAAGCTCAGTCTTAGACTCGCAGCCCCGGGTCTCTAGAGATGCCAGCTGTTACTAGCCGAGTCTGTGTACCTTTTCACCCCACTATCCGACAAATCAATGAGACCGATGAGTACACACTTTCCCCTTCTTTGTTCTCCAGTCTGTTGCTTTTTGTAGTAAAGAGCACTTACGCCTCTCCAGAGTATAGTTGTCAGTCCACTTCTCTCACATTACCTTCCCTAAGTGCACTAATGTGTCCTGTGTTCACAATGTGTCTGCTTTTTAGGATAACTGAAATGTAGTAGCCATGTTGGATCCCTGCAGGAGCAAAAAAAAATCTTTGGGTTGGTATAATTTTGTTCCCCACATGACACGCTTAGGGTGTGTGGGTCCTAGTAATCATGTCACTTATAGGATGTATACACACAGTTTCTGTTGTACATTATGTTTCAGTTTCTCTCCCCTCACTACTCCCTCCTTGTCCTGTCAGAGGGGAAATGCCTTATTATTAGGGCCCAAGCACTATGAAATCAGCCCCATGTCATCATAGTGTGTGAAGGGCCCTCTTGCTCTTTTAAGTAGGGGTGCTCCGATTGATTGGTTACCAATCATAATCGGGCGATAATAGCTTTGGGACGTTTGATCGGCAGTCTCTATAATGGCCGATATAGAGAAGCCGATCAGATGACGCAAAACTCACGGGATATTTTTTTTGCGCGCTGCTAAAATGGCTTCACCGGTCTGGAAATTCTACATGTTGTGTGAAAAAGACAATACATTAGCAATCTGCAACCTGTGTAACAAGCCAATTCCACGAGGCGGGAAGCACCCAAAGCATTTTAACACCACGAACCTCATCAGACTTTTGAAGGTTAGTCACGTACAGGAACTTGAGCAGTTTTCAAAGTTGTCTAGCGCTAACAGAGCGGGAGAGTTCAGCAACTTGCGCGCTGCCGCTCACTCAGCTGTCGGTAATACCCCTATCTCACCTACACGGTTTTGCGCAGTGGCCATGAGTACGGTTCATGATTCATCGCGAGTTTTGGGCCTGTGATTACGTTTCCATCTTTCTGTGCGAAAAACTTTAAACATGAAAAATTAAACATTAAACAATTTTTTGGCAGTCCACGCGGATACTTGCAGACCTTGCAGAACTTCGGCAACTCAATGCCCTACTTCCCTGCTGAAAAAAAACAGCATAGACCAGATAGCTGGTGACCAGCTTGACCAGCATATGTTGTGTTTTGGTGCTGATATGTAAATTAATAAATAATGCTAAATGATAAGGCCTTGAGTAGACCCTGTAATCTGTGATCGGTATCGGTATCAGCCAATACAGCTTCTAGTGATCGGAGATCGGTGATCGGCCCCAAAAATCCTGATCGGAGCACCCCTACTTTTAAGGTTTATTTTTATGCCTGAGAGTTTGGGCCTTGGGTGTGGCCCAGGGTACTTGGGCCTGTGCATTGCTTGTAACTATATTTTTTACTTCTTTCTTCGTCTAAACACACCATGTTTCTTCTCTGTGTTCACAGCCCGAAAGTGTGGATCAGCAGTAAATCAATAGAAGCATTATGTTAAGAGGGGGCACCACGAAGGTGGCCCTGCCCAGGACGGGTGCTCCAGAGCGGGGCCGGCTGCCGTCCTCCATCGGCCACACGAGCAGCGGTGGCTCCACGATGATGAAGACATCTCGATCATCCAGCACCATCGCCTCCGACCTGCGTCTCAGCCGGGTGAGACATTTGAGATACACACATACTATACATACAATAATGCTCATTAAAAAAATAGAACATGCATTATTGATGAATATGTAATTGAAAATTCAGTCATAGACTAAAGAGTTATTAAATGCTAGAGGGATGATGAATGCAGCGGGAGGAGAGAAAAAATTACAGATACAGATAAAAATATAGAAAAGTGTAGAGCCAAGCTTAATGCCTTTATTGATTTAAAGCAGCGACATTTACACAACAAAGCAGTAAAAACGAGAACATCTGCCAGGCATCAGGATGAGGATAGTGCAAGAGTGCAACGTGTAGGTGTTTGGGAATCCATGGTGACGTTATAAATTGTGCTTGACAGCCTGCTGCAATCTCAAAGATTAAAACGGTCACCATTTCGTGTTCAGCATGACCTTGAGCTGAGACAAGAACAGCTTTTATAGCGAGAATTCATTCCATTCCAGTTTGATTTATGTAAAAATTCATACGTAGGTCTGAATTGAGATCAAATAAATGAGCAAGTGAAATAAAGATCTCCCTTTACAAGAAACCTTGAGATGAACCCAAGACCGAAGAAAAACTTTCGTAAGGAATTAGGCATGAGGCTGCAGTTTTTCATATAACCAGAAAACTGTAATATTAAACATTTATAGCAACACAACGGAGGTATGTTTGGTACCCCTGGTGTATGTGTACATTTATTACTGTGTTTGTGTGTGTTTGTGTGTGTTTGTGTGTGTTTGTGTGTGTTTGTGTGTGTTTGTGTGTGTTTGTGTGTGTTTGTGTGTGTTTGTGTTTGTGTGTGTGTGTGTGTGTGTGTGTGTGTGTGTGTGTGTGTGTAGCTGAAGCGGGCGAGCAGTGATGATGCTCTGGCCAAGCCCACTCTGGGCTCGGCAGCTCCAGCGTCTCGTCTGAAGAAGACTGTCACTACAGGAGCCATTTCAGAGCTGGCAGACAACAGACCGCACAGCCTGATGGGTAGGAAAGAACTTTCAGAAAGCTTAAAGTACCCCCCCCCCCACACACACACACATCCGCATATATCATTCTAGAATCAGATACCACATATACATTACAGTACAGTGAAATTCTATTTCTTGTGAACTCAGCTTGTTAGGAATATGGGGTCAGAGTTCAGGGTCAGCCATTACACGGCACCAGCAGAGAGGGTTAATGCAACATGTTAATGTAAAGACGGAGCCGGGGCCGACTAAAGTTCATTTAGAGTTACCAGCCTCAAAATCCGCCAATTAACAAACAGCACCTCAGAATAGAGCCGTTATGAAGGATTTACAGATCATGAGGAGCAGATACATCTCAATATCAGCTGTTCAGAGAAGATTACTGCATATTTTGGACGCCTTCAGTATTGCTTTACAATGTAGGAAGAAATACTAATTAGGAATGACCATGGAGTTGAAAACTGATCCCAAACTTTTAAGTGGTAGTGTATACTGTATACTGTACACTGTACACTTGTATATATACAGTGTGTGTGTGTGTGTATATATATCTTAATGATATAATCTTATATGTACAAGCTTCAGTATAGCATAGAGTAGGACAAATACTTTGTGAAATAAAACCATGAAATAATTTAAACACAACAGAAACCAAGTGAAAATCCAATGAAATCCTGAATACAGGCAAATATACTGTAGAAGTGAACTTTGTAGTTATCTTTAGCATTCCCTAGAGGTGTACTGAAAGTCATAATTTTATGAAATTATGCTAATATTAAACTAGCTTTACGGTTTGATTCAGTTAAATTCTCAGAACATTTTGGAACTGAAAATGATGGTAAAATTAATCTATTAATTTACAAATTCTCCCCCAAATTTTGTTGTATAAGCAAAAGTTTCAGAGTCAGGAAAATCTATCGATGGTAGCAGCAACTGAGTCATCATCATCTTTAACTAGAAACTAGAAAAAGCTTCAAAGTTGACTAAAATGCCTAAACTTCGGCAGCGTCTTCCTCAGCACTGTACAACGCCGCAGCACAGGTGTTTCTTGAAAGTCATTGCAGTGCTATTTTTTAACTCTTTTAACATGACTGTATAATCATATAATGTATAATGCATGTCGGTCTCTGGGATCCAGAGCTACTGGACCCAGCACTCTACAGTATGTACTGTATTAGCCCAGATTGGGACTACATGTACATGGCTCGCCCAGATTGGGACCTCTCCTGTTCAAACAGTGCAATGACATTAGATTCATCAACAATAAACTGCTCATGTACAGAATGTGATTTGTTTTTATAATGCATATCATAAAATCGTGGCATTAATTGCAAAGATGTCCTGGGATTTATTACATTCTTGATGTTTTTAATAAATAGTTTGTTTTACTTCTTTAACTGTAAAGAAAGGGACGTTACCCATGTTTGCCACTAGATGGAGACATCTTTTTGCTTTTTGAGTTGTCCTAAATCGCAGTAACTAACCCCACACACACACACCACAGCCCGTGATCAGCTGCTTGAAGATGTTTTTATTGGATGTCACATTGGACCTGCTGTCCCTTAAGCCCGAGTGTGTTTATTTTTTAGTGCGCTCAGTTCAGTTCAATGTGAAAAACGGGACTTGTGTTGAATACTGTACTCATGAAAGCAGAAAGCAGAGGATCTTTGATCCGTGTGTGCTTTCATTCTGATTAATCAAAGGTATATGCTTGCACATGTGTGTGTGCAAGAGACCAAGTGTTGCTATAATTACAGTAATTTCACACAATGTTTCTCTCTCTCCTTTTTTTTTTTTTTTTTTTTTACAATTGAAGAACAAAATCTTCATCAGCTAAGCCATTGACGAGAGAGCCAGCGACCTTGGTTTTCGTTTGTTGATTCGTGTGGGTTACTGTGTTACACCTCTGCTTGTACATTTTCCAGTCATGTGCATGTCTTTGTGATGGAGGGCGCAGTTAATTACACAGCAATGACAACTATGTACTTAAAACATCATCATTTTCCTCAACGGTCCTCAGACCTCTCCCTGACAGCCCATGTGCGCCTCTTCTGACTCCTAACATTATTTTTTTCTATTGAGATATAATAATATAGCAAGAATAATCTCGTATTATTTTAGAGAACAAGTGCAGGATTTTGCTCTGTATCCAAACCCCAAAATCTCTATAGGGACTAAATGACTAAATAGTCAATCAAGCACTCTTAATCATTTTTTTTGTTTGTTTGTTCGTTCTCACTTCATGTTGAGTGAATTAACTGGTCTTGTCGTGCAATACCTGGCCTTTTATTAGATTTGCTTAAAAAGCAAGCACATAGTAGTCTACAGTTCAAACTGTTATTTCAACCCACTTTAGATGAATGACTCAATGCTTTTATTATTTGCCCTCATTTTAAATACTAATATTTCAAAGAATAAAGCAATTATTTTCTCATGACACTTTTCAAAAGTCACCAGGCTTATTTAAGAAGAACAGAGCCTTTTTAATGACATCCTCAAACATTTAAAACAATTACAATCAAGGTAATAAGAATTTGTTATGCAATAAAATTGCTATACAACAATTAGTATTTAGTAATAAAGTCCTTTATTCTTTAAAATCTGCCGGACTTGACTAGGCGTAGAATTAAAAAAGTGTCACTCTTTCAGTTCATGTCTGCTTGATGGCTTCCTGAATATCATGTACAGAAATTTGTCACAGAAGTTCACAATTCACTTGTCACATATTTCTTTTTCAAACCAGCTAATTCTAAGTAACTTTTTAGATAGATACTAGAGAGAACAATAAGACGTGGCGTAATGTATGTCAGACACTTTTATGGTGTAAACACACCTTAGCGTTAAGCCCAGGCTGGCAGTTTGTCTGTCACTGTTCTGTGTAAAGCAGATGAAGCGTACAATAAACTGTTTCTTGTGGATTCCCTCTATGTCATAAAATAATTACCAGTTCTCTCTGAACTTTCTCAAAAATGCTACTTGTTCAGATCAGGGGCCTGTTTGTGTTTTATGATTTGTTTTGTGTAATACTTAATCAAAATGTATTTTAATGATCAAGGCTTGGATAATGATGGTTGATATTTGTCACACAGTGAGCAACAGACAGCAGCGTTAGCTTTTAACCAGAGTTACAGTGGAACCTCGGATTGCGAGTAACATGGTTTACGAGTGTTCTGCAAGACGAGCAAAGATTTTTTGAAAAACCAAACAAGTCTTGGTTTACGAGTGCCAAGTATCATGTATCACGCATGCGCTCTTGTTTTGACACCGAGCGTCACGTGATCACAACTGAGCCAATGATTTTTCTCTCTTTGCGCTGCAGAATTGTGGGTAATCGTCTCCCCTGCTGGGTCTTCGTGCTCGTCTCTTACTGGTATAATCAACATCTCCCTCTCTGTTTCAGCGTTTCTCCTATGTGTGTGTGTGTGCGTAATTTGACACCGACACACACACACACACGCACACACACACCGACACACGCACACAGCCTTGCCTTTACACCCTGCTTCCCGGCTTCACACGCATATACAGACACACACTCTGCTTTACACAGAAAACTCAGCTGATTCCGTTAGTATGTGCTCATGCGAGTGTCACTAGAGAGTTTTCTTTTTTTTTTCTTTTAAAACAGTGTTTCCGTTGTGTGTGTGTTTGTTGTGAAACTTAAAAAGTGAGGTGGGGGGGGGGGGGGGAGGGAGGAGTTTTACTGTGTAAGACGAGGCGAGTTAAGGGGCTAATTCCACACACGCACACACAAATACTCGCCGCCTGCGCACACAAACGGAAACACTCATCTGTCGGAATTTATTAAAACTTTTTTTTAAAGGTAAAGTGCAGGTTAATTTGTGTTACTTTTACTTTATAAATTGTATTAATTATTTGTATGTATAAATTTGTTTGGGCTGTGTAACAAATTATTTGAGTTTTAATTATTTCTTATGGGACAATTTATGGGAAAAATAGATTTTGGTTTACGAGTGTTTTCGAATACGAGCCCACTTCCGGAATGAATTATGCTCGTAATCCAAGGTTCCACTGTACTAAAATACGAAATATAATACATTTTGGAGTTCGAACATGAAGTTTTCTAATCAGATTTTTTTTTGTTTATTAAGAAAGGAAATGTTTCATATCTTGAATAGTCAACATTCTTTATTTGCACAAACACACACACACACACACACACACACACACACACACACACACACACACACCATGCGGATTCCATAATCAGCTCTGACAGTCCAGATGAGATGTGGACAGGCAGCACAAACACATGACTCAGTACAGCTGTCAGTCATGCATAAATAGCCCTGCTGTTTACTTATAAGATAAATCCGTCTTCTTTCAGCGGCATTTCTAAATATAATCTCTAAATATAGTCTCTTGGAAGTGAAAGGGTTTCATTTTATCCGCACAAGTGAACATTCATGATGGTAGGAGATGATTATGATGATGGGGTAGATCCAGTTCAGTGATAAGCCAGACAACTCCCAGGGCTTCTTTTACTTAGGAGGAAATCTGATCCCTGTGTATTTCCACATGGAGTTTGGACACAGCCTGAAGAAAAGGTTTGACTTGTTTATTCACCCCAAATGACAAACTGTCAACCTGTCTATGGTGTGCAGGCACTGCTGCCATGTACACATGTACAGTAGGGTAGCTTTGAGTTGAAAAAACATGCAAGGAATGCCCAGTGTTGCATTTCATATTGAGAATCACAATGACCTGTGTCATCTGTGAGTTTATTCCCCCTGAAATAAACTAGCATACACACTACTAGCATGTTGATTTACCTCGGAGTGTGTAATGAAAGTGTTTGACGTGTGTGTAGTCATGTTGGAAATGGTGTGAGGTTGTTTCTCAGGAGTTCAGCTCCTTAGATCCAGTGAAAGGAACTCTTAATGCTTCAGCATACCAAGACAAATTTTGGACAATTTCATGCTCACTACTTTGTGGGAACAGTTTGGGGACGGCCCCTCCCTGTTCCAGTATGACTGCACACCAGCGCACAAAGCAAAGTCCATAAAGACATGAATGAGCGAGTTTGATGTGGAAGAACTTGACTGGCCTGAACGGGGTCCTGACCTCAACACCTTTGGGATGACTTAGTGCGGAGACTTCGAGCCAGGCCTTCTCATCCAACATCAGCGTCTTCTGGAAGAATGGTCAAAAATTCCCATAGACACATGTCTCTCAAGTTCGTTTGCATGTGAAGACATATATTTTGTGTGTATATCTGTGTATCTCCATTCCACATGCATTCATACAATCGGGCTATAGAAGGGGTGTAGAACACGTTCACAAGAGCTTGTCTGTCCCTTTTTGCAAGCGTGCCAGTATGTTGGGATCATTCTCAGGACCATTATGTAATTTAACTGTCTGCTGTGTCACAGTGAGCAGTATATCAGGAACCAGGGCTTAAATACCTGCAATAACATTAGTAACGGGGCGACTCAGAATGGTGGGATATCAACACTCTGGTTCTGTAGTCTGTCGGATGTGATCGACAGCAGTCGGACCTGAGATTTGCCCGGTGCTGTGCCTGATTCAACAGGACCGGTTCTAATCATTCGTCTCTGCTCTGTCCGCATGTTTTAAAACAGATCCTCAACCTTCTTGAAATACTTCCTCGTACACTCGCCAGCTCCTGGGCACAAGACTGCTGTGGCAGCACATCTTCTGTCTGATAGATAAGACAGCTGTTCTGCCCACTTCCTGAGCTCGCTGTCCGGACCCCACTGCCACCTTGTGGTCGATCTGAAACACCACCACAGCGGTCAGCATTACTCATCGTAACACGAAAATTCCGCAGGATTATCCACACGTATTTTTGAGTGTCGAACTGTGAACTCTGATTTAGCAAAGGGAATAGTATGTTCTGATCGTCACTCCCTAATTATTAGCTACTATTGTTCACATTTATGCTTGTTGTTTCACTCTTTGCAAGAGAGACAAACATCAGGAGGCAAAATGTTTGCTCGATATTAGTCAGCTCTTCGAATATGGGAAATCCTCAGCATGGAGAAATGACTTGGGCAGGATTCATACAACTCACAGTAACAGAATGTAAACAAGGTTGCTGCATTTCTAGCTGAGTTACTGAAAAAAAAAACGTGTCAGTTTGCTCAAAGATTAACGTCAATCCTACATCCTGAGCTTCAAGTCATAGTACTTCAGAGAAGCAGAGTGTCTCTCTGTTTGTCAGTGTTCTGGCACAGTGACTAATAAGAAGGATGCCGAGTAGAATGACAGTCTGGTCAGAGTAAGGGATGATGGGAAATCTCATCTCATCTCATCTCTGAGGGTCTGGTGAATCTGCAGCACCTCCGTGGGCGAATACATTAAAAGCTACCAGCGCCTGTTAACCGTGTTGTACTGTATGCGTACGAGGCAGAAATCAATGTTGGCGAGCAGGCACGTGTTGGAAATGCGTTTACTGATCATCCAAACAAATGTGGCATGTGCTTTCATGTCAGTTCGTAAGCTTACAAAAACACACAAACAAATGGTGGCTCATGGGTCAATATCAGGGGCTGTCAGTCAAACACAGGCTAATCTCTGATCTAGAATGCAGTAACAGGCCATCACTCATTCTCTGGACTGATTAACAAGGTTAGAGGGTGTTTGTAAGGGTTCCTCTCGTTTCTAGAAAAGTCATTTCCCAGGTCACTTAAGGATGTTGAATGATTTGTAGTGCACTTAAAGGGATTTTGTTTAGTTTATTTTTAAAGGACTCCAGTAAATGCAAGAGAGAGAGAGAGAGAGAGAGACAAAGGAAGGGGGAGAGGGATAATCATGAGTAAATGAGGAAAAGAAAGGAACAAGGATGGACGTTGTGTAGACCGAGGCAGCAGCACGTTGCTTTTTTTTTGTTTGTTTTTTGTTTTTTTGAATACTCGCACAACCTTAATTGGATTTAAATGAAAAAAAAAAAAGCACCTGACACAGTTTAGTAACACAGCACAGAACTCAGAGTTGTAAATGGAGAAGGTGGAAATGTGAAAAAAAAAAGAAGAAAAAAAATCACTGGACAGACCTGCACTCCTCCTCATTCTCATGAGGATAGCTATTTTAAGCAGAGATGACACATCCGTTTACCTTCAGCTTCATTTATTTTGTGGCTTTTACACCCATTAATATTTCACTTACATCCATCTCGAACGAGCGAGCGAGAGACGGAAGAGCGTCGCTCGGGCCGAGAGGATCCCACAAGGATGACGGCAGTTCAGACCTCTGCTGTCACTAACAAGCTCGTCTTTTCCCTTTCTTGGCCAGCATGAGAACAATGGCTTGCACTGTGTGTGTGTGTGTGTGTGTGTAGGCAGAAGAAAGTGAGTGTGCAAAAAACCAGCCTGATCAATGAGAACGAATGTATGGGTCTGGTCAGGACGGTTCACGTTTGGATAAATAAAATAAAAAAGGGGGAACGATCCACTATCGAGGTGTGATAGAAAGACAAACAGAAGCACAGTCCATCCCTTTTTTCATTTTTTTTTTCACTTCATGCTTTTTACCCGCTCATTCTCGAAATTGAAAGTTAAGGAAAGTAATCAGGACAGTGAGAGTTAACAAGCGATAAGTGCAGGAAAGGAGAACAGAGAAAGGCGGAGAGCAGCGACTTTAAAGGATCAGCTCCAGGACGGACTGACTGACCTCAAGCTAAAGCCAGCAGAGAGAGGTAAAATAAGCGAGGGAGTGTGTGTTTCTGTGTGTGTGTGTGTGTGTGTGTGTGTGTGTGTGTGTGTGTGTGTGTGCGCGCGCGTGTGTGCGTATGCGCGTATGTGTGCATGCGTGTGGCTCGGACAGCGGAAAGCCACTCCCATTGTGTGCCGCTGTGTGCGTGTGATGAAACGTCTAATGAAACAGTCACAACACTGCTACTGCCTGAACGTGTCATGAGAGAGACGGATAGAGCGAGAGAGAGAGATTAAGCGAGAGAAAGCGAATGAGAGAGAGAGACAGAGAGAGAGACTTACTCTGGATGTGGGAATTTTGCTCGGCGCTCTCAGTGACAGCTGGACAGCAGAGAGGAAACAAGAAAAAAGCACAGAGCATCCGATAAGTGCTTCCTCTACACAGTGTTTGCGTACCCAGCTCAGGACGGCAAAGCGTTTTCACTCTGATGGATTAGTGCTTATTTTGTGTGTGTGTGTGTGTTTGTGTGTGTGTGTGTGTGTGTGTGTGTGTGTGTGTGTGTGTGTGTGTGTGTGTGGAGGGAGAGCCAGACGAGTGGAGCTGATCTCTGAACAGACATAGCCATGGGGAACCACGCAGGCAGAGCAGAGGAGCCAGACTCAGGTCTGAAAAAAAAAAAAAGAAAATGACATATATGCGTCTCTTTGTCTTTTCGTCTTTACTCTTTCCTCATTTGCTTTACGTTTCTGATCTCCTCCTCCTTTATCCAGATGATAAATATCGTGCAGGTACAGTATATGCACAGCCTCCGGGTCATTTCAAGTCTCGACATCCTATTATACATTTTCCATGCGTGTTTAGTTGTTTATTCTTCTGCTCATTGTGTGTACATCTCTCAGGTGACGATCACAGAGTGAAACCTAACACGAGTGCTGTAGTAACAGTTAATAACAGGGACGCTTAACGAATGTTGGAGTCACAAGACAAGGTTTTATTTACTCCCGTTTATCAGGATTCGGAAAGCTTTCTCAGAAATCTCAGAGAAAAAAGGAGATGTGTCTGTGTGTTTGAGCGTGTGGGTGAGTGTGTGTGAGCATGTAGGTGAGTGTAGTACGCCACTGGAGTTTCATCAGGGACCTCCCGATACGATATGATCACCATACCCATGTGCCGATTCCATTTGTATTGCGTTTGTTTTGTTTTTGTTTTTTTACAATTGGGTTTGTTACAATTGTAAACAATTGTAACAAATAATTTGCTGCTACAACTCAGGACTTTGCAGCCTGCTAGTGTGTGAATAGTTTAGAGAGCATCACCCGTGGAATTATAGAGGAACTGTGACGAGTCAAACATATACAGTCGACCAGTTACTGTACGTTCCTAGAGCACCTGCGAATTGAAAAAAAACTGAGAATTTTAAATAAATAAATAAATAAGTAAATAAATGCCTATAAATGCCTCTTATTATAGTTTAAACCCTAAATCTGCTTATGTGTCCAAAAATTTTACTCAAACTGAGCTTAATACATTACCCTTAAAAAAACAAAAGGATGTGAAGGTAAACTCGTTGTACTGTATAGTGCTGTACTGCTGTGTCTCCCGCAGTGTTGGAATGTAAAATACCGATGTTACTCCTATCGTTTCTGTGTGTTTTCTTTGGTAAGCGCTGTCGTTTTCTTTGGTAAAGGTACTGTGGGGTAAATATGGTTATAATTCACCGTCCCAAGCTCCGTCTTCCTCTACGGTCGCTTTGTGTCCTCTTTACAGTACTAAAACATTTATATAGTATTATATTTTATATGGAGATTTAGCTGAATTTACGTTAATATTTATGCCACAAAATTAGTAAATTATATTGTTCTTAATAGTTTAGTGTTAAAACGCATGAAAAATGATATACTGCCATGAAAAATGTGGAGGATATTTGAGTTTTCTCAAACAAGTGAACAATTATAAATTGGGTCCTAAGGACGTGAACTCTGTACCGCCACTTTGTGGGGGTCGACTGTATAAAAATGTTAAAAATTTATTTTAAAAAATTTATTTTTAATCACCGCACAGAAGAATCCTGACACGTAACCGTATCTTTAAAAATAATAATAATAATAATTCTCCCATCTCTACTACATATCTTATCACCTCAAGATATCTTATGTTGCCTCTCAGGGAGTTTTTCCTTGCCACCATCGGCCTCGGCTTGCTCAGGGATGATCTGATCGTTTTGATTCATACACATTTCGTACTAATTTTCCTAATTTTCTTTTTGATTCTGTTAAGCTGCAGTGACCGTTGTTTAAAGCGTTGTATAAATAAAATTTTATTGGATTGAACTGATTAAAGGTTTTCTTATATTTCTCATCATAGAGCCACTAAAGAGTAAATGTAAGTCTTAATCCTATTTCTAGATACAATTAATAAATTCAATATATTCTAATAACAACAACAACAACAAATAACAATAACAAAAAAATTACTTGCGTTAAAAATATTTATTTGCATGACGAATCAGATTTATTAAATTTCTTCCCCACCTGATCTGGTGGCTTGGGTATTTCATTACGAAGGCGATGCAGGAAGCTTTCTATATGAATGCTGATAGAGTGTGTGTGTGTGTGTGAGAGAGAGACAGAGAGAGAGACAGAGAGGGTGTGGGTATGCGTGTTAATCTGTAGTCTAATGAAAGAGTGGCTTAAAAATGAAGCCTTTGTGGTGTGTGTGTGTGTGTGTGTGTGTGTGTGTGTGTGTGTGTGTGTGTGTGTGTGTGTGTGTGTGTGTGTGTGTGTGTGTGTGTGGGAGGTGAATGAAGTGGTCTCTGTGTATCCTGGCTGTGGGAGACAAGACCACTGCAGGGACCTTATCATTCGTCAGAAGTGTGTGTGTGTGTGTGTGTGTGTGTGTGTGTGTGTGTGTGTGTGTGAGAGAGAGAGTTCTGTATTGCAGTGTAGTCTTATTTTGAAGCTTCCCATGTTTATTACTGTAAGCAGCAGGAAACAAAGAGAACAGGTTTTAATAGATCAGTGACGACCAAACCTCCTGTTCCATTTCCATGAACTCACACAGCATACACACGTTTTATATTCGCTCTTGTTAGAACCTTGCTGAGGGTTATCCCTTAGAAAATATTGGAGTTGGATGAAGCCTTGAGATGTGAGCGCACCACCACACGACCTTGCACACTGCCGAGGTCTCTTTCATGCAGAATGTATCTTTTTCATCTTTTTTAAAATGAAACTTTGGTTCAGGCAGATTCCAGTCCAGTTTGTCAATCATGCAGCATACAGCTCTTAAAAAAAACGGTATTCTCAGTATTTGTTCTACGTTTATCACAGAGATAGCATGGAAACACCAGCAGTATCGCTCATTCATATTGGTAACATTTCTCTAATCATTAACTGTGTTCAGGGTCTGTCTGGGTCCGAGCCCATTGTAGAGTCAGATTCCTGTTTTTGGTTTAAAGTGGAACCTTTAAGATTCAGCATGTGCGTTCTGATATGCTTTTCTGCTCACCATGGATGTATAGAGTAATTGTTTGATTTACCATATCCTTCCAGTTACCTCCACCCACTCTGGCTTCTTATTCTCCTGAGAAAGGTCCCAGATGATTCTGATGAAAGGTTTTCATTTTAGCTGTGTTTGTTCATGCCATATAATTTGCACTGCCTGGCCCAAAAAAAAATATTGCAATTTCATAAGAGTCAAATTAAGGAAAGAAAACAACTAAGGAGGTTTAAGATTGCTGGAACTGGGTTAAGAACACATTATCAAAACCTGGAAGGATAGTGCTGAACTATCCTTCAACTCTCTGGTTAGGACAAAAAGCACGAATGGAGATCACATGGATGTCACCATGGCATGGCAAAAAAATAAAATAAAAATAACAACTATACCTATGATTAATAGTGAAAAGTAAGCGTATTTCTATATAGGATTGGGACTAAACAGCTGTGTGTCCATAAGAAAACTACTTGTTAGTGAGACTCATCAACAAAAAGGCTCTAGTTTGTTATGAGGTATAAAGATTGGACCTTGGAGTAATGGAAAAAGGTCATGTGATCTGATGAGTCCAGATTGACCCTACTTTCAATTGCCGAGTGATGGGCATGTGCACCCATCATGCATAGTGTCCACTGTACAAGCCTCTGGAGACAGGGTTATGATCTGGGGTTGCTTCATTTGGCCAGGTAACGTTATGGGGCAATAAAATGAAGTCAGCTGACCACCTGAATGTAATGAATGACCAGGTTATCACATCTATTTCTCGTTCAAATTTGAGTATTTATCCAGTATAAATACCCTGTGTGTCTCTGTCACTCAACCACAATCATGAGGAAGACTACTGACCTGAAGATGATCATGGATCCCCTCCACGAGCAGGATAAGCCACAGAAAGTCTAGGCTGTAGGTGACCTCTCCGTGGGGGTGGGGCTTATTCTGTGGTATTACAGCTATTCGCTCAGTGTAAGTGTTCAGGAAGTGCAGTGGGATAAGCCCTGATAAACACATTCTAAACATCAGTAATGCAATATCATTAATCAGGTCATCCAGCGCTTATAAATAACGCTGAGCGCGGACCATAATGCAATATGAAGTGATTATAAAATTAGTTATAATAACACATAGTGGACCGTGATGGATTGCAGAGACACGTTGCTGTCAAAACAATAAGATTTTACTGGGTATCATGCTGTATTCATTCATATTCGGCTTTAATCTGGTTATGGTTGTTATGGTTCAATTTACAAACTACTTAATTTCAGAGTCTGAACCTGATACTAGGCAATAAGGGAATCCTTGTTAATTTGTCACTCATGTACTGCTTTAAGAAATACTACACTTCTTAAGCAAAAAAATAGATAAATAAAATGTGGCACAAAGTTGGCCATAAAATCACAAGCCTAATTAATTCACCTTTCAGATAGCACAAGCCAAGTTTAAATTCCACTGTCGTCTGATCACTACACTTTTGGCCCCTGACTCATAGCCAGAGAATTGGCTGGCCTTGTCTCAGATGTCCGTGCATGTTGCGGGAAGCTGGGAGGGTGGGGGGTGGAAGGGGTGCGTTGTTTTGAGGGCTTAACGCCTCCCTGGCAGGAAACATCAGCTGCCCTTTTGTCCTTGTATCACTTCAAGATCCTGAATCATTTCCCCTGTTCCACATCAGAGAGCTCAACAGACCGGCATAATTAAATAACTTTGCTGGAAGATATATACTTTTAAATTCCAGAGCCATGGAAATAGTTTGGCACGTTCTCGTTAAACTGATTCTCCTATTGTTCCTATGTTGTTATGTGTGAGAGAAAGTATGTGGCAGATTTTGTTTCAAAACAAATTAGTCAAGTCCAGAAGTGGACCAGTGCCGGTGCTAAAGCAGATATCCTGATTGGCTCAGTGCTGGGATACAGTGCATCCGTCTGGTTCACAGCCTATTTGGATACCAAAATAATACCAGGTTTAATATGTTTATCCAATGAGGTGGGTTGGAAGAATGAAGAGATCCAGTATGGGGGGAGGAAACGAGCAGTTTTTACACTTTTATGCTCAAAAAAGGCTTGAAGAGAGGTCGTCAGTGTCTGGGCTCGCGTTGCCCGAATTTTTGAAAGCCTGTGTAATGCTAAGTTCAGCTGCCAAGTCACTTTGTTGAACGGGATTGTTTGCGAGAACCCCATGATTGTGTTGCAGGAGGTTTTGGTGATAGTGACGCAGTTGCTTGGAAGTAGACAAGGACAATAATGCATGTTTGGTATTGTGTGTGTGTGCGTGTCGGTGTCCAAACTGGAAATTCCATAATGTCATATGTATGTGTCAGCACAGTTTGTGCTATTTTGTTTTGTTTAAATGGCAGAGAAACAGGAGTTCTAGTCTGGATATTTGTGGGTCGTTGCAAGATCTGACGATCATACTGTACTTTACATCTTGTGTTGTATTCTGTAGTATTCTGAAGTTTCTTGATATTTTCTGTTCATTTTGTATTCGTATGATTGTGAGTGTTTATGTAAATCTGAATAGAATTTCTTAATTATGAGCACTTTCAGGTTTTACATTTACAGTATTTGACTCGACAGTTTGTGAAAGAGCCATCAACAACATAGAGTACACTCAACCTCACCGGCATTAGCTTTGACTGAGAGACTGTTTGTTTGTTTATTTGTTTTATTTGTTTTTTTTCATGCCTTAATTACTTATTAACAAGCCCAGGAGTTGTACTGACCTCTCAGTTAGGTATTTATACGCCCTCACGTCGCTTATGTTTGCTCAAATTTTTTTTACATTAATGCTTTTTATTATCGCCACGGTATCGGAACAAATTAGACAAACCGGTTTTAATCTTCCCCCAGGTAAACATATATTGATCTGTCCATGAAGTTTCAGTTTCCATAATCTACTTTGCTTTGTTCTGGAGTAAGCCTTGCCATGTCACACTTTCATTTATGCTTCTTTCTCACACTCTGTCCATACACAATGAACTATTGAGTCGATTGGATCTGTTGAGTGACACGTGTAGTCACGCTTACCTCGGGGAAAAAATGACTGGTATATCAGTTATTCTTGTTTATCAGAAAAGCATCAGAGTCCATATAGAACCGCCACATGGTCCGGGTCCGGGTCCGGACCGCGGCCTACAATTCAGTAATACCTGGTATGGACAGTGGATGGCGGGATGGATAAACTACATGTGCATGTGCTCTGTGTTTAACAGCAACAGAGATTAAAGTCTTGCATACTGTAGCAGAGGACCTAAAGAACACAATGTGCCATTTAACTATTTTAATAAAGCACAAGCGGCACAGATACGTGCCAGGAAATACAGCATAGGTACATGACGATTTTTTTTTGTGCTTGTATGGACGCCTTGCTGTTTGTTAATAGGGAGGCTTCAGACTTCAAACTGTGTATTTGGGTGTTTGGATATGTCAGGTAGAATGAAAGTTATCATTACTTGACATTTACATAAGGGTACATTTTATACAACTATCACAATATGGGAACGACATCGCAAAAATGTAGAACTCTCAAAATGAGCATATTATAATATATTTTTTTGTTTTAGAAACAACCGAGAACAAACATAAAAACACGTGACCCTCTGGATCTTATCATTTTGATTCATACACATTGCATACAGACTTACTTCTTTTTATTGTGTAAAGCTGCTTTAAGACAATGTCAATTGTTAAAAGCGCTATATAAATAAAATTGACTTGACTTGACTTGGATCTGTTCTATTCTTTTGCATACTATACAGTATGTGACCCATTTTCAAATTTTTTGCTTAGTCATTTTTAGGTAATGGGTTAAAATGAACTAAAATTAACGGTTTATCATATTGTCTTTTAGCGCCAAAAAAGATCATCACTCTCTACTGCATACTCATGAGCCCTACTGTATATGTATCTATTAAAAAAACACCAAAACAAATAACGGCTAAATGTTCTGAGCGTTTATGGCTACACTTCTACACGAGGGTAAAGTTGTGAGCTGAAATTTTATTCCTCTATTTTACTCTCATGCATCTTTGAGTAACCATGGACTGTGATGAACTTTGTAGTGTATGCTAATGAATAATTTTTTTTTTCCTCAAGTTACACACACAAACACACACATACACATACACACATACACACATATACACACACACACACACACACACACACACACACACACACACACACACACTTTAGCAACTGCTCTTTGCTTTCCTTCTCAGAATGTGACAGATTGTGCCTCATCATAGTTCTGATAGTCAGATATTTCGATGGCACTGCTTACTTCAACATCTCAGCACTCACACAGACAGAGTGTTTCAATCTGAGAGTATGATATTTCTACCAGCTTTAAGCAACTCTGAGAGCCTCAGATCAGAGCCTGAGACGACCCAAACCCAGCATCGCCTCGACATAACATGACCAGGCAAAAGAAACCCAACATAGTCAGGATAAACAGGTTCAGAGTGGAGAGGCCAACCCTCTAGCAGGGACCCCACACCTTCCAACGGCTGTATGCGGAGTGTTCGCTCCACTGAACTGAACTTTACCAACTTTTTAAACTCTTTTATTCCTACTGTTTGTCAAAGCAGGTGTGTTGTGTTTGAATGTGCCCTTGTCCTGTTTGTCTACGTCTGATGTAACCCAGCTCTAGTGAATCTGAGCGCAATTACTAATTCTTACTTCAGTTTTTCCTTCTTAGGGTGTTGCCATGTTATATTAAAATGATAAATGATGAAAACCATTATAATAAGGAAGGCTACCAAAACCAATATGATCACTGTAAAACAACTATGTTGTCCTGGCGTGTAGTAAAATCTGCCCAAACATTTCTAAAGATCCAAGCAGTGCTGCACTGTTCTGAGAATCCAGTAACTTCATTGGTATGCACTCCTTTTTTTTGTTGTTGTTTGAAACCCATTTAGTCACACTGAGTGATGCCTTGTTCTTTCACAATATAAAAACAAAAGCACAGCAGCACCATGTCTATGCCTTTCCCTGTTAAAGCAACACAATTCCAGTTCATTTCAGAATCAATGCTTCTTTGGCAAAGAAAAACTGTTGGGTTTAAAATCACACGTCTCGAATGTGTCCCATCTCATCACATGAACCTCATTTTATACTGTATGTCCTCTTGTCCTTCATTCTCATGAGAAAAAGATGTATTCTGTCTTCAGTGGGGTTTATGGATGTGTGATGGATTTCAGTAGTAGTTACTCTATTAGTTACAGTATAACTGATATGTGTGTGATACAAACTGTTATCCTGATTCAATTTAAGGTTTGTTTTTCTGTCTGCCAGCTACTAAAATAGTACGTTTATACTGGTGTACAACCAAGAACATTTCGTCTACTGCAGGAGACAAATCTCCAAATTCCTTCTTGTTTCAGAAAGAGACCATTTCAGTGTTCGCCTGAGCAGAACGAATCTGTTGAGGTACAAAGCGTGTCAGCTGCATCTCTGTGAAAGCGTGGCCGCTGAACTGCAGGAAATCTGCAATCTTAATGACTATGATGCTCTTACAGACTGTTGATGCTTTTAAATCTGGTCTTAAATTTATTTTATTTTATTTTATTTTTAATCAGAGCTTTGGGTTTGAAATTATTTGTAGCACTTTAAGAGTAGTTTCAAGTACAAAGTGCATTATAAATAAAATGTATTCTTATTAATTACTGAATGTCCTTTAAAAACACTCAGTGCTGTTGTGATTTTATATTGAGCAGTTGTAGAAATGCTTGGGGAAAGTTGAGTTTTCTTTTGCATCTGGTTCGTCTCAAGTTCAAAAAGCGCAGTTAAGAGTAAGATCAAACATTTATGTTTTAGCTGTTATAGATTTACTCATATATAAATGCAACGTTAACAGAATACAAACATTGAGAAAGATGTGATTCTGCTGTGTTCAACCTTCGATTGGTTCACAATCAGGACAAATTCAAAACATTAAGGTCTACTTCTTGTTGGGTCTAGAATACAGGACGGATTTAATGTAGAGCTGGTCCCCAACGTGATAAACCCATCACCTGTTGCAAATATTCACTAAGTCACCGTAGCTTATCCTAGCCTGTCTTAAACATGCTCTAAAAAGTTATCCCAGCATCACACTGTACTTCTCTAGTCTGAGAAAACAGATCGAAAAACATTTTAAAGTATAGTTTCTATTCAACTCTGTCACTCAATGTTTACTTTACATCTATTCCTCTAGATAAAGTTCTTAAAGCAGCCTGAATGCATGCAGACATCCTGTGTGTTCTTTTCAGTAACTTAAATAACGTCATATTTTAAATATGTTCCATGTTGAACGCTTATTTGTATTTCCATTGTAACCTTCCTGGATTATTGAATCAGATGTACTGACAGGAATGTTTAAGGTCTTTGCCGTGGCTACTTAGCTTAAAGTGCTGTACCGTAATTAAAGCCTTATAAAGCTTATTTACCACTTGTTCAGATGTTACCAGGAAGGCATAATGTTTCACAAATGTGTATCGAGTACAGTTTGTACTTCCTGAATCATACATACTGTATCAGTACAGAGATGGGAAGAAGGATTGTGTTCACCGAGTTCCTCTTCCCCATACAGCCAAGTCATGTTCCTTTTCTCCAGGCATCTGAGTGACCACGTGGCTCCGTCGAGTGCCCAGCGTTTTCATTTGAGCGAACTAAGACATTTGACAATGCCACATGCACAGCAGAAATGGTGTGTTGGCACATGTTCCCTGGCTTTTTAGTGTTCTGCGCTGGGAGACAGAGACAGCGCTACACTTACTGTGACTATGGACTATAACTAAGAGAAGGTCAAACCCAGGTCATCTGCGTGAATTTAAATCTTTTAAACCTCATACTTAATCTTTATTATTATTATTAGATTGTACACCAGAGCCGTGCTTGCTCCATAATGGTTGGGATGTGTTAAATAAACAACAGGATTTCCGATAAGCTGAATCGTTGCAGTAAATCCACCAGTTTTCCAGCGCAGAGGTGGGGTGTGTGTGTGTGTGTGTGTGTGTGTGTGTGTGTGTGTGTGTGTGTGTGTGTGATCGGAGGGGGGGGGTGTGTGTGTGTTGGGGGGGGGGGGGTGATGCTTATTTGTGGAGTACACTAAGCAGAATAGAAAAGAAGCTGACTCACTCTGAGGACTGACAGTTTGATGTCTTACTGCTGAGAGCAGTGTAGCTTATACAGACATGGTGGCAGGCCATTATGTGATTGCACAGGAGACCGCTATGCAATTTCCAAGACCAGGAACCAAACGATTTACTCAACAATGGCAAGAAAGAAAATAAAAAGTCACTTTGAAGTCTTATGTACCAAGAAATGCTTTTTTTTTTTTTTTTGTCTGGCATATCAATCATCAATCTACTGTACAGAGAGGATCAAGTACTGAAGAGTTTGAGAGTAAATTAAATGAAGACTGAACGTTGTTGCTGTCAGAGTGGTGGCTAGAAACGTTAAGTCTCTTAACGACTTCAAATTCCATGAAAAAATAAACTCATAACGTTATAATAAAATCTGTTTACTATATTTATTCTTCCACAAATGTGTAATAAAAGCATTATGACTAACGTCTGTATAAATAAGAACAGTAGTAACTATAGCCCATGTCCCCTGCAGCCATGCTTGTAAAACACATCTGTCCAGGAGTCAGACATGTTGTATTTGGATCAGATATACAGTATAGTGCTCAGACGTTTGGGATCACTTACAAACTTCCTTGTTTTTGTTTAGTGATTTATTTTCTACATTCTACAATAATACTGGGGATTTCAATACTATGAAATAACACAGATGGAATTAGGTAATTATGTAACAAAAACAACAACAACAACAGTCAGTTGTTATTTTAAGACACGGCGATCAGCCTTTCTGGAATAGTTCTTGCAAGAACAGTATTGTCAAGTGCATTTGCAAAACCCATCAAGCACCATGATGAAACTCATGAAGACCTTCCCAGGAAAGCAAGACCAAAACTTACCTCTGCTGTAGAGGAGAAGTTCATTTCGAGTTACCAGCCTCAAAAATCACCATTTAACAAACAGCACCTCAGATTAGAGCCGTTATTAATGATTTACAAATCATAAGTAGAAGATACATCTCAATATCAACTGTTCAAAGGAGACTATTGAATATTTTGGACGCCTTCAGTATTGCTTTACAATGTAGAAAGAAAGAAAAAAATTAGGAACGACCATGGAGTTAGAAAATTATCCCAAACTTAGTAGTGTATTTCTGTGTCAAAATGTCAAACACCATGACGTGTAGTAAGGAGTTTGATCCCAGGTTCAGACTAGAGGATGAAGTTCTCAATCAATCCTTTTTCTCTGCAAACTTGAACATGATGTCCACTTCTGCTGAAGGGTGTGAAAAAAAAAAAAAACTCATGTTAGGTTTGGGCTTTTGGATTCACTCTGAACGGCCTCAGCGTTAGGGAACCTGTGACTCACCTCCTGTTGAGAGACACTGAAAGATTTGTACTTCCCAAAGTATGCACAAAGGACTTTTTACGACTCTCACGAATCACACTGTGCTCATTTCAACATGTTGTGTACTGTTTGGTTTTTCAGTTTCAAGTTTTAGAAGAGTACCAATTTATAACTTTGTGTCGCCCAAGAAAAGGAGTTCTTGGTGCTGAAAACCTAATTTTGTTGGACTTCCCACATCTTCCAGTGACAAAGATATTCTATTCTATTCTATTCTATTGTATTCTATTCTATTCTATTCTGTTTCTTATGGATATTTAATACTAATCAAAATCTACATCTGGATCTCAGTAAAATCTGCTTTAGTGACAGTATCTATTTCATCAGCATACCTATACAGATATTGAATTTAATTAAGCATGGGATGAGGAAGGAGCAACTCTGTAGTGTTTTTGAAGATAAGAGTAAACACACAGACACACTTGAAATGCAGCAAGTCTTCTGCTTCTCCAATTTCCGATCATACCGACCATTTTGCACGTTATCATGCTGACGCAGAGGGAAATATTATCCTGTTTTTTCCCCGGCATGACAGGATACAGAACGTCTCCGTCTCAGTACTGTATACATGTTCGGAATCCGCTCTGATGTGCCCGTCCCGTTTATACTGGCAGGACAAAAGGGAAAGGGCGACAACCCAACAGGGCTTGTTTTTCAGTTTCACTCCTAAATTTCACGTGGAAAAATAGCCCCGTTTGAACTTTATTGTCCTAAAGAAGAAGGTTTACGACCATTAGGATTATTCGTGTGAAGGTCTGTAGCGCTTTATGAATGGACGCTCGCCTCACATCAGTGAAAAACTGGTATCAGAGAACAGAAGAACCCAGGACCTCAGAGGAATTCTCATCATTCCAGCTCTCTCTGTGTCATGCCAGTGTTTCAAGACAAAGCTTGACTCATGGCCCCCAGTGGTCTCTTATCTGTAAGCGCGCCAGAGTGCAGTTAATTACTCCAGAATGCACTGGGCTCTAACAACCCTGCTGGCAGGTCATGCATAGACAACATCTACATCTCTTACTGTGATCCCAAACCGCATCCAGCATGAACACCAGATTTCAGAATATTTTTTCATTCAGTAATTGATTCAGTGTTCAGTAGAGACTTGTGTGTGTACCTGTTGCTTGATGTTTTTCTTGGCACAGGCAGATATGTACGCTTGTGCTATCAGCCATGAGTGTGTGGTTTTCTCACTCTAACATTTCTGTCCATCTCTAGTTAACCATACAGTATCTTACCAGGAATCCAAAGGACGCTTTGGTGAAATGTGTGTTTGTTTTTAACCCGCCTGCAATCTTATACTGATTGGAAATACAAGGGAGATCACATGATCACAACACTAGTATAGTGGCCACTATGCATGACGGTACTCACCTTCTTACCCTGATACACCCATCACTCTGGAATAGGGTCAGTCTGGACTCATCAGACCACATGACCTTTTTTCCATTGCTCTAAAGTTCAATCTTTATGCCTCTTTTGTCAGTTGTTTTCTGTTTAACAAGAGGGTTTCTTATGGCCACGCAGCTGTTCAGTCACATTGCTGTAAGTTCTGTACATGTTGGAATGTCGGAAACACTGTTTTTTATTTTTTTATGTTTCCATCATTGGATAGATCCTTACACTGGGTTACTTGGTTACTACAGTATGTACCGTCAGTCAAACACTGTTGGAAGGGTTTGTTTGTTTGTTTGTTTGTTTGTTTGTTTTATTTTAATGGGAGAGAGATTAACCCAAGTACTAAAGAAACAGTTAGTACTGTTTCTTTAGTACTTGGGTTAATCTGTGTTAATCTTAGATTTCCAGAGACACAGCTGTACGAGGAAGTGCATTACACCACCTAGGAGACAGAACAGAAAATAGTCTAGATGAACGTCTTCCTCGATCCCTGAGAGCAGTCCTGGAGGATCAGTGGGAACGTGGTGCGGTGCGTGGTGTGATTAGAGCTGAGAGGTAAGTGGGTGCTGGGCCGTTTTTATCTTTGTAGGCGAGCACCAGGGTTTTGAATTTGATGCGGGCAGCTACAGGAAGCGGAGAAGTGGGGCGGTGTGGGAGAACCTGGGAAGATGCAGAGGACGAATGGTGGACAGAGGCAGATCTGCCAGGAGTGAACAGCAGTAGTGCAGTCTTTAAATAACAAGGGACTGAACAAGTACCTGAGTAGCCTGTGAAGAAAGAACTGGGTGAATTCTTCTGATGTTGGTAAGGTTAGCAATGTGTCTGGAAAATGACATTCAATTGTCCAGATTTACCCCAAGGCAGCGGCTGAAGGAGTGATCTGATTGTTGTCCAGGGAGATCACGAGGTCCTGACCAGGGGATGAACAGCAGTTCGGTTTTACGTAAAAAAAAAAAAAAAAAAAAAAAACTTTTTCTATGAAAAAAATGTAAAGATAACTCACGTGCAGTAACAGATAAAATCATGCGTCACTCACTACCTTGTACATCGCAGTGGAATCTTCAATAACACCAAAATCATGCTTTATATCACCATCCAATATGATGGAGTTTAACAGCCAGTTGAATTTGTGAGTCTGAGGCATTAAAAAAGCGATTCCTCTTTTTAAAGGGCATTGAGGACGTCTCATATTTTATTTAGAGTCTTTCCTGTGACTCCACCTTAAAAATGGTGACTTTCAGTAGCTTTACCATTGCAGCCTTATCCTATTTGTTTGACTTATTTCCCAGCATATTGATCCTCTTTTCCTGTGTTTTTTCCTGTCTTTTCCTGTGATTTGAACCATTTCTCTTCTTTTATGTTTTTGCTCACTTTTGGTACCAAAAGCAGCTCTTCTAGGCTTTTCTCATTTTACATGATTTTACAATGATATTTATTATGAAAATGACATTGCATGAATCGGATTGTTTTCTCCATCGTGTGCCCAGATCAAAATCTTATTCAGAATAGTGTTTTGTTCAATTTCAAACAAACCGATTGAAATCGTGATTTTGAGGAAGGTGGGAACAATGCAAAGTGATTTATAGAGGTATTATTATTGGTCTTAAGTGTAGGACTTATAACCTCAGGCTTTATAGACATATTTTACCACTGTCTTGGAAAAGTTTCAGCTCTAACAACCAATAATTGCTTTTTTATTGCTTGAAAAGGATCCTTTGTAAAAACTTTGCAGATGTGGTCTGATTACGTGTCTGTAGTATGGCTACAACCATAAGTCATGTAAAAGCATTCTGTGGATGTTGACACATTAGACTACACAATAATACCTCACTAATACCTCACTGTCTTTCTAACAACTACTTTGTTTATTCATGTTTGACCATTCAGTCATCGTTTTGCCGTTTTCAGCTCTCTGTGAGCTTTGCTTTTTATAGAGATTTGTGATAACCAATTAAATGCAAATCATACATGGCTACGAACATAATGCGTCATTGGGGAAAACTTTTTTCTTTTTCAGCTTATTTCGGCTTACAGCATGTGCTTAGATTTATACAGGACTTTAGTAAAAATTTTAAAATGTATAAAAATGGGCCTCAGTATAAAAATGGTAATATTGAAATATCGATATAATTTCAATAGATATCAGGCATAAATCACAAAGGAGCACACAGATTTTTTTTGTAAAAAAAAATGCACATTTTTCAGTTAAGGTTTATTTGTATAGCGCTTTTAACAATCACCAACTTCCTTCTCTCTGTTAAACACGTTGATAAATGACAGAACAAGGGTGGACGTTAACTATCCGTTATCACCCATTGTCACAAAGCAGCTTTACAGAATCAAAAGAAAATTATGGAAAGTGTATGAAATGTGAGAAAATATGTATGAATTAAAATGATCAGATTGTCCCTGATAAGCAAGCCAAGTGAGACAATGACTAGGAAAAACTCCCCGAGATGGCAATAGGAAGAAACCTTAAGAGGAACCAGACTCAACAGGGAACCTGTCCACATTTGGGTGATAACGGATAGCAGGAATTGATCTGCAGTCATACTGAGTGTTAGGCAGCTGGACGTCCATATAGCAGTTGATGTCTTTAAGTTAATATTGAGTCCAGTTTGTTATTGGAGGCTCAGGAAGAGTGAAGGAAATTCCAGTCCTGAACTACTGAGCGACTGCATTATATAATTTAGGAGGGTGCACCCTTGTTCTGTCATTTGTCAAAGGGTTTAAGAGAGAGAAGGAAGTTGGTGACGTTCAGGGAACTGACAGACAGCAAAATCTTATTATTCAGCACTGGAAAAATTCAAGCACAAATACATCTAATAGTAAATCTTGTCACTTTAATATTTAGATAAGTATTACAACTGTGAGCAAAAGTACAAAATGGTACAATTATTGTGTTAAAAGACTGTGTAGGCACTTGCAGACTGTGGCGAAAAATAAATGATATCATGTGACATAATGTGATACTATAGATTGCTCTGGTGTTGGCTCTCACACCACTCGGCTCCAGGGACCTTTTATTTCTTATGAAGTGTGAATAGTAACCACATTAGATAAATTGTGATGAATTCTATTAGATAAAGAAGAGTGTGTGTGTGCGAGAGAGAGAGCGAGAGAGAGGGGGGTAGTTAAGAGTTATTTGTATACTGTACATTTTCTTTAATTTGTTTCTTTTCTCTCTGTGTTTTCATCCAATTTGCCTCATCATGAAAATAACCCATTCTATCTCTGCTGAATGCCCAGTGGGTTGGCGCTAGTCACCCTAAAGCACAGCATTGTCTTTGTAATCCCCACACACTGCTATAGAACATTTCCCTCCACTGCAGGAGCTTTGTCATCACTCGTAACAAGAGCCACGTGTTTGTGTTTGCTGATAGGTTTCATTGGTGGCTTGAAAACCTTTACTATACAAGTGTACTCACGGGACTTTTTGTGTTATCTGAGACACATGGGCTGTGTGACTTTCTGGAATCACTTAATCCCTGTTGTATCTGCTGAAGTCGTGTGGTTGCATTGTAGTACAAGAGGTCGCGCCTGGTAGCTGTTTGGATCTGCTGATACAAAGCATTTTTTTTCTAGTCACTGACCGGACATTAAAGACGTCATTGTTGGATGGAACCAAGCGCATATGAAAAAGTAATCCGTTTTGAACAGTAGTTAACAGGCACTGCTACAAAATGGCGATCGCCCTTACCATGACGAGAAATTGTCAAATACAGTTAAACCTCGGATTGCAAGCGTAATTTGTTCCGGAAGCAAGCTTGTAATCCAAAACACTCGTATATCAAAGCAAAAACATCATATTTTACCTCATAGCAACTCTGACTGTGAAGTAAAATATGAAGTAAAAATTTAACTTTTCTTACTAAGGAATCTATCCAATAATGCTTTCTTTTGCCTTCTTTTGAGGATTTTGGGGAAATCTTGCAAAACACTCGCAAACTAAGTTTTCAGGTTTTACTGAACAGTAAAAACACAATAATCCCACCTATGATTGGAAATTCAGCAATATAGAATACAAGGTGGGTCATCTTAATATGAGCGAAAGCTCAAATACTTCACACTCACTCACTTATTCTCTATACCACCTATCCTGTACAGGGTCACTGGAGGCCTGAGGCTTATTCCTGGAGGCTTGGGGCCATAATCAGTGTTATTTACTTGACAGGGGGCCAATCCATCGCAGGGCACACAAGCAGAAAGTTACTCAGATACTACAGGGAATTTGATAACGCAAGTTAGCAGGAAACATACCAAGCACAGGGAGAACCTGCAAACTTCATACAGTACATGCAGGTCTGAGCTGAGAATTGAACCTCGACCCTGGAGGCCAGACTGCTAAATGCTGAGCTACAATCCTACACACTTACATTGCTAATCGTAACAGTAAATTTTTTACTGTGTTTTTCCTGTAGGTATCCAGTCAACCAAAAAGTCAGGAATACCTGCTCCACGGGACATCCCTCAGACCATTTCCCGAGACCGCACTCCACTTAGAGATCAGCTAAGGGCTCCTTCAACCAAAAAGATGATCCCCAGTGCTAGCACCTCTAGTCTGTCCGCTCTAGCAAAGCATTCCCGCGGTTCTGTCAAGTCAAAGATGGAAGCAGAGAGTGCAGACAAGGCCCTCCTGGAGTGTCAGGTTAAAGAACTGCTAGCTGAGGCCAAGGCCAAAGAATTTGAGATAAGCAAGTTACGTATGGAGCTGCAAAGGTGCCGTGGGAAAGGCTCCCCACAGGATGCCGGCACGCCAGATGGGACGTCAGAGCGGGAGCAAAACGAGCTGAATTCCACAGATTCGCGCACATTAGTCGAGGAGATGAAGGAGAAGAACAGATGTTTTCAGAATCAGCTGTCTGCCTTGCAGCAAGAGAATCAGTCTCTGAAGGAAAAGCTTACCTTGTTGGAGAAATCTCCGGTCTCCTGTGGTAACAGCATCGCTAATTCTACATCACTAACCAGCCCAAACAAACACTCAGTTAATGGGGTTGTACCAGAGATTAGCAGCAACAAAATGGCAGCATGCGGACCACTCAGTGGTAGTCCATTTAAAACCTCTGTATCATCTGGTAGCGACATTACCAAAGGGTCTCCATCACCAGACTCATCCGAGTTTGAGAAGATCCCATCACGCTCAGATTCAGTCAGTAGTAGCAGCAAGGGCATGGCGCCGAGCCCCAAGGAACAAGATCTATCGCTGCAGTGTCTCACAGAGCGCATTCAGAAAATGGAGGAGAGCCACCACAGCACGGCGGAAGAGCTCCAAGCCACGCTGCAAGAGCTGGCTGACCAACAGCAGGTCGTGCAGGAGCTTACAGCAGAGAATGAGCGCCTGTCTGAAGAGAAGAGTCTTCTGCAGACCTCCCTCCAGCAGCAGAGGGAGCGTGTAGAGCTCCTGGCACAGAAGAACGAGGCGTTGCTCCAGAGACTCCGAGAGCAAGTCCAAAGTCAGGAAGTTGAGACCTCGCGAGCGTCCAGGGCTGCAGAGCTGGAACAGCGTCTGGCGGAGCAAGTAGAAAACTCCCGCTTCGAGAGGGAGAAACTGGTGGACATTCAGCAGCAGCTGACAGGGAGTCTAAGAGCTTTGGAGAAAGAGCACCAAGAAGCCCAGGCAGCAGTGAGAGGCCTAAAAGATGAGCTGGAGAATCTCCAACAGGAGCTGGAAAGCGAGAAGGAGGCTGGAGCAGAGGCAACAAGGCTAAGAGTGGAACAGCGTCAAGCCGCGGATGCTCTGAGGGTGGAGAATGAGTGTCTGAAGGCTCAGGTGGAGACAGAGAGGCAGAAGGTGCTGGAGCTGAATGCAGTCCAAAGTGCCAGCAACAGCACAGAGCTGCAGGCCTTACTGAAAACCGCACACACAGACAGAGACAAACTGGAGCTCACCTGCACTGAGCTGAGACAGGAACTGCTGCAGGCTCACAAGGACATCGAGCGCATCCAGGGATTGCTCAGTAAGGTAGGTTTCTCAACTGTCATCATTGAATGTCTCTACATCATATAATTAATGCTTTAGTATGTGTAATATTGTTATCCTGGAGTGTAGGCTGACTATTTGTCCCCTTTGTGTCAATTTATTTCTCTAACCAATATCTGTTCTTTCCAAATCTTTACTAAAACACCTTCATGTTGTTACATACTTCCAGGCAAATAAACATGTTAGGTGATAAAAAAATAATAATTTAATACCTTGGTGCAGAGAGACAAATGCTACAGGTGACAAAGCAAGCCTGATACTAAACCAAGGTGTGACTTCAGTCCAGGGTTACTTTATGTCCATGGTTCTGAGGCAAACTCACACTTAATTAGCATAACGGGGATGGAAATAATAAAAGTTTGGCTGTGACATAATTTGGCCAAAAAGAAAAAAAGCATTTCAGTTTTACTTCAAAGTGTTAGAGAACATAAAAGATGTTGTCCCTAAGCAGCTTTACAGAATCCAGATGTAGATCCACAATGAACAAGCCAGAGGTGTCAAAGGTGTTTGTTTGTTACATTGTTGCTTAATTTATGTGTGAAAATACAGTACGAACAGATCATTGTATCAGCGATCAATTTCTCATCGAAAAGGACGTTTCTCAATGTTCAAAGAGTTCTCTGGCCCAAAGTTTTCTTTTCTTTTTTTTTTTTACTTTTTGCGATTTAGTTTCACGAAAAGGCGTAATTCAAGGCAAGCTATAGTTTATGCAATGCTACTAAAACAAACAGTCTAATAAATTAAATATTGGTACTTGGGATTTGATATTCTGCTCAGTGATTTTTGGAATTCAGCCTTGAATTTGGCCCTGAGGTTTCATGTTGGTGCATCCTGCATCATGAGCCAGAGGTCTGATGAAAATCTTTAGCTTTGACACGTACTGTATATGAAAATGACTGCATGAGAACCTTTACCATTAATCTTTTGTATCATCACGAAGCCCTGTAAGGACATGTTATGGTAGAATTAATGTTTATGAGCACTGGTTCAGCCGTGATAGTTTTATGGTTAAAAAAAATTTAAATTTAAATTAAAATAGATTGATCAGGTGTCTGATCAGTAGTTTCGCCATGAAATACACAAAGAGAGTCTTACGCACGCGTACTGTTTTTACCTCTTTGGCAGTTGCATTGCTGTTCTGGTTATATGGTTTAAAGTTCACATCATCCATAAGAATGAAAAGATACACACACACACGACAGTTACGAATCCTGTACCTCATGAACCTCGTCAGCACATAATAACTGTCTCTCCTTTAGTGTGTGTCCTCTGACTAAACTTCTTCCAGGGAGCCAAACCCTGTGGCTTATTGCTCGTTCTGCTGCAGAGGCTGTCAGCTTTCTGTAAGAAGAGCGATTCCAAATCCTTTAAGGCTAAAAATTCTACTGTTTGAAAGGGTAAGTCTCTGGGGATTTAGGACTTATGATCTCATGACTGAAGGACGGCTTTATTTGCTTCTCCAGCTGTAACGTTACTAATTTCCTGGCTCGTGCCATATCAAAGAAAACAGGGTGGTTCATCTGCTTTCATTAAACTGAGACGTTATGGCTTTGCATTCATACATTATAGCCTTAGTTTTCGCTTCTAATGTGAAGTTAGGAGAAGTTTCATCTGCACGTGAAGGCTGTTTTCAAAAGTTTATCTCAGGCCATGTAAATTGGGTGGGTGTGATTTCTATGCAGATTAGCAAAGCTTAACTCTGTTAAACAGCCAGATGGTTTCATAGCCAGGATGAAGAAGTCATAGAGACTCTGTTAATGTGAACGTGACACTTAGATAACTTTACGTGCCGTGCTAGAGCAGAGCAGTACAGCTTGAACACGAAATGTTAATCGAAGAAGAGCTGCCAGTTTACTTACTGTATGGTGCAGGCATGCTGTTTCAGACACAAAATGAACCACTGGTTGTCCTTACTTGACTTCCATCTGCACTAATGCACTTAATATCAATGTCAATTTTATTTGTAAAGCACATTTACATACAACATCATTGTCCAAAGTGCTGTACAATGACTGTAAATATAAAATAAACATAAAAGTAATATCTATCTATCTATCTATCTATCTATCTGTCTGTCCAACTATTTATCTGTCCGTCCATTCCTCCGGCTATCTATCTAACTATCTGTCTGTCCGCTCGTCCATCCATCCATCAGTCTATCTATCTATCTATCTATCTATCTATCTATCTATCTATCTATCTATCTATCCATCTACAGTATTAGATTTGCATGCATGAGACTTGGCAAGATTATTGGAATCTTTGAATTATATTTCACCCCTAAAAAAATATTATTAATAAAGAAGTTGCAGAGAGTAGACTGAGTTTTTAAAATATGGTTTCCTTCCTCCTTCCAAAAACATGCCGGTATATATTTATTATATTTAATTACAAAATTTGAAACAAATGTGAATGTATGTACTGTATGTGCGTGCGTTCACATGATGCTACACAATGGACTGGGATCCTATCCTAACCAGGGTTCCTGCCTCACACCCAGTGTTCCTAGGATAGACTCCAGATTCACCACCAGTGCGACCAGAATAGCAAACTGAAAATGACTGGGTGCAAAAAAAAAAAAGGAAGAACAGGAATTTATGTAGGCAGACAGAGGAGAAGAGGAGGCAAAACGTGAGATTATAATTTTTTCTAAAGCCAGTGTGTAACGTTAATGATATACTGTAACAATAGTGAAATACTGCCATCTTTTTTTTTTTTATCGCCATCCTGCCTTCAGATTTCTTCTTTTCTTTATTTTTGATTTGTCGAACATTAACTCAGACTCTTGGTGTTTAAAACAAAACACAGAGAGGCTTAAAAGCTTGAAAAACATTTTGGTGCATCTTATATAATGTAAGTGAAGCCTATTGAAATATCCAATGCTTTATTCGAGTACAGCTCGGAGCAGAACAAAATATTTTATATTTGAAATTCTACTTAGATATCTTGTAGAGTATTTACTCAATAACATACATGGACGACAATATTCAGAAGTAAAGAGCTTAATATTAATGCAAATGAGAGGGAAGTAGCGTACTTCATGTTTTGCTCTAATGCTACACGAGGACAGTCGTGTTGCTATGAACCACTGAAAATATTTACACTGACAGAGTTAATATGTACACAGTGTGGTTTGTTAGGGTTTATTAGCTATAAGTCTTTGCTTTCCTTAGCAATTACTTTCCCATGTTTGAACACACTCTTATTATACAGGTACCTCAGAAACATCATTTACACACCTTATTGCTTAACTGGAATTAAAATAAGACATTTATAGTAGCTTTTTATGAATTTTAATATACTTTTATTATTTGTAACCAACAGCAATATCTGCAGATTTAATAAACCATTGTGCGTGCGTGTGCGTGCGTGCGCGTGCGTGCGTGTAGATGTGGTCACATGCTCCACCCTAGATCTTGCGTGCCCGTGTATGCACATTTGTCCCAGCCTGATGAACCTGTATTACACTGAAGTCCATGGTCAAGCTGCCTTGGTGAAAGATTAAAGGAGGAGAACAATAGAGGAGATTATGGCGTGGAGCCTAAACATCCCACGCTTGCAGTTGAAACTTTACCAAGCAGTATAATGGTCAAATAAATTCCAGTGTGATTAAGATTAACTGGGACAACATTGCAGACTTTAAGGTTCAGTTCTGTTTGGAAAACTGCAACCGCTGATTGAGCAGTCGTGTCCGTGACTAGACGGAGAAGCGAACAACAGGTTGATTAGGAGCTTGTTGTAGTTTGTTGATTTGCTCTGGCGGCTTTACACCTTGTGGATGTCTGGCCATCCAATAGAGTGTGTTTCACATACTGTTGAAAGTAAAAGTAAACTTGCTGGCTAAGCACAACAATCTGAGAGAGACAGAGTAGTTCTTGCAGCATAGATCTACTGTAAGTGCATGATGATTAGCCAGGGGCAGGCTGTGAACTTAATGCAACAGTCTCATTGCATTACAGTCAGCCAGAAGGAGAACACGATAGCTTGATTTGTTTATAAGGGTCCAAGCACTATGACATCAACCCTATGTCGTCATAGTGTATGTCTGAGGGCCCTAACGATTCCCCCCCCCACCCACCATCCAGGGGTTTTAGGGAGCCTTAACATGCTCAAAAGTCATGAAAATTAACAGACAGGTTGGAATCTGCTGCCATTAGGATGCCTGAGAGTCTGGGCCCCGCCCTCACACAAGATTTTGCTTCATAGCTCATACACATGTATGCACAGATCACTGATTAAATCTTATTGAGCTGAAAACCTTTTGCCATGCATGGGCTCAACTGGACAAGAAGTCAGTTATCTGAGGGCATTGCATCTGAGGAAAAGGATCTCACGAGCTGCCGCGGCAGTGCGCAGGCGGCTATGGAGTTTTCAGACACATGACCTGTAGGGGGCAGTCATGTTTCAGTCTCAGGTATTGCGCATCTACTGAAGATCACCAAAAACCGGGTCTGCGGGATCTCAATACATTGAGTGTGCAAAATTAGTTTTGAATGATAGTTTGATGCTTTTATTTTTCAGCATCTCGGGATTTTTGGAGGTCAATACATAAAATTCTCCTTTTTTAAAAATTAAGTCATAATGGTATTGGTACGTCCCCTTTAAATAATGTGCCCACTTTCTTTCTGTTGTTTTATCTTTATAATTTTTTATTAACAGGATTATGTGTAAGACTAGTGTAGCTGGTTTGCTATAGGAGGACAGTACACTTCAGTGACTGTATAACTGTATAATACCGACCTGGCGCTTTAGAATAATAACTCCGGGAAATTTTCTTAACTCTGTCCTGTGTGTGTGTGTGTGTGTGTGTGTGTGTGTGTGTGTGTGTGTGTGCGCGCGCGCGCAGGCTGAGGCAGACCAGCAGAAGCATCAGGAGAGCCTGGAGTCACAGGAGCAAGAATACAAAGCTAGCATACTTGCTCTGGAAGAGAAGAGCAGAGATGGGGAGAACCAGATCAAGGATTTTAAGGAGACCATTTTTGAGCTAGAGGACCAGGTGGAGCAGCAGCGGGCGGTTCAGTTGCACACCAACCAAATCATCCTGGACCTAGAGAGTATGGAGACAACACTCTCTTTCCTTCTTTCTTTCTTTGTCTTTTTCTCTGTGGGTTTTTGGTTTTCCTCATATCACTCTCATAGCACTTTTCTCCCGGCCCTGTTTGTTCCGCAGACTAGAGGCTGTATTTTATCATAGCTTTCTCAGTGATGTTTAACACACTGTAACAGCTGAAATAAATGGTAGTGCTGCTGCAGTCTGGATGGTTAACTCCAGTTAAACTCCAGGTTTTTTTTGCCCCTACTCGAACATTAGCTAGTTTTTGATCAAAAAGAATATATGTGCTTGCAGAGTTGAAGTAAACACATTATTCATCTCATCTTCTGTTTTGTTAATTGTTTTTTAGGTCAAATCAAACGGCTAGAGGAGCACAAGATGGATCAGGACAGGCAGTTGAAAGCCGTAAACAAACAAATGAAGGTAGGTTTTATTAGAAATATATATATACAGTGTATATATAGTTTTAAGCTTTAAGAGCAGGGTTGTTGGAAGTGACCGCTTGATATGATATCACCATATTTCGGTGCCGATTGATATTTATATAAATATCCTGATTCGATATTAATTTTTTCCACATAAAAATTTAGTTACAGTTTTAAGACTTTGAACATTTGAAAATAACTAAGTTTTATATTGTAGCTTTACGATATTAACCGGATATTTATTTATTCTTAACTTAATTAAACATGAGTAATTTAATGCAGGCTGAGTTGGATTTAAGTCTTTAAACAATGCAAACTAAATACAAGAGTTTAACCTGTACTTATTACATTTTCAATGAGCAGTATGTACAGTATCTCTGATAATGCCCACTGCCATAATTATTTCCAAATAAACTTGGCAAATAATTCACTCCTACCACACTGGATGATTGTAAAGTTTTACTTTCTCAAATGTCTCCAGAGTCTCAAAGCTCAGTTTGAAAATGAGCATGCAGGCACACGCAACTTCTAATGACTGTGATTTTCGAGAAAAAATTGCACTCATGGTGTTTTGAGACTGGTGTAAGTGTGTGTAATGAGTGGGTGTCGTGACTGATTCACTCACAGAGACAGATGACTGAATTGGAGGCTTCTGTAATGTAATGCCATAAAAATGTCTTCCTGTTGCGACACTCGGTACAGAATCGGTTACATGCGAGGCTGATTGGTCATGGAACCGGTGCATCTCAATTAGAAATAAAAAATAATTTAAAAAAAAAGGATTTTGAAGAGAGTGTGGTGATACATGAATCATTTCACAAGAATCGCGATTCAGAGCTGAAGCGATTTTTCTCCCCATTTCTACTAGGTTGTATTCCTTGTATGTTTTGTTTGTCGTGATCATATGTAGAGACTGTGTTCACATCAAGCATTCCATTAAGTAGATTACTTTTTCCAAGTACCACCGGTCTTAATCTTTAAATGTCTTTCATTATTTCCCCCTCTAGGTCCGTCATTAATCTTGGCAGCATTAGCATCCAACTGCAGTGCTTAGTATACTAATCAGTCTCCCAGTAAAACTCAGCTAAATTTAATTTATATTTAAACTAATTCGTTCTATTTAACAAAGAAATTCACTCAACCTAAAGTTGTTAGTATTTAAGTCTACAATTGACTGCCGCTGATTTATGACTGCCCTCACAGGGGTAAATTAATGATACATTCATTAGCTAGCTCACTACTCGAGTGAAAGCGCTAATTAAAGAGAAATTCTCCAACTCCAAGGTTTAAACTCTTTTTTTTAAGCTCTTTTTAATTTTTTTTTGTTTTGTTTTGTTTGCTTGAAATTGTTTAAAAATTAAATATGAAATCTGTACCATTATCAAATGCCCTCAGCTGCAGATGCTGTCACAGCTAGGACTGATATTCACTATTCAGTGCCAGCTTTGTCACATTTCGTAACCAGATCTAATAAACAGTACATTTTGAAAATTAATTGAGTGCAATCAGTCAGATTGATTTTTAATTGCGTAATTGTGTAGTCATCTACAGTTCTTCGCTCTGGCAGATCTGACCGTGATATTGTGTGTGTGTGTGTGTGTGTGTGTGTGTGTGTGTGTGTGTGTGTGTGTGTGTGTGTGTGTGTGTGTGTACATGCTGTAGGATGAGACGCAGGAATGGCGGCGTTTCCAGGCTGACCTGCAGACGGCTGTGGTCGTGGCGAACGACATCAAGGTCGAGGCTCAGCAGGAGGTGCGGACGCTACGCAGACGGCTGCAGGAGGAACAAGAGCGCAGCGTCAGGCTGGCTGCAGAACTTGAGCACATACAGGGGGCCAGGTACAGCATAACTCCTCCAGAATAACTGCTCTTCTCAACTCCAGGAGCTCCAGTAACATCACTGTGTCCGTCTCCTAAAGCATATGAGCTCTGAATATGTTTGGGTTCAGAAGTATTGTATGGTCTAGTTTTCAGGGCAGGTCAATTTATTAAAATTATTTTTAAAAATGTATCTTACTGTATATGGACACTTATTATATAGCAGGTTAATGACATTTTTAATACCTGGGACATCCTTATTCTTAGGTCAAATAAAGTTGGAGATTTTAAGGCGTATACTGTACTGTATGTTCATGGGGTTTAAGGCGTATACTGTAATCACATTTCAGATGAAATGACTCTCACAAAAAACACAAAACCCTCTACTGCTTTTATATCTTCTGCTCTTTTACACAATTTTGTCCGGTCCTCTCTCAGCTCTTTACAACAACACAGTGTGAAAATCATGCTTACTCTGGTCACTTAGATCAAACTCAGGCTCATTAATTCTTAGAAAAAGTGTTTTAAATGTTAAGGTTTAAAAGATTTATAACTTTTCTTTCTCATGCAAAGGAAATCTAATACCATACCATTGTCCTTAACTGTTTTTTTTTATGTATTCACCCACAGTAACTTTTTCCTGTACCTGATATTTAAACTACCGTTCAAAAGTTGGGATCACTTGGAAATTTCTTTGGTTTTTGTTTACTGATTTATTTTCTATATTCTACAGCAATACTGGGGATTTCAGAACTATGAAATAACACATATGGAATTAGGTAATTATGTAACAACAACAGTCAGTTGTTATTTTATCTTGTAGGAACAGTATTGTCAAGTGCATTTACAAAACCCATCAAGCACAATGATGAAACTGTCTCTCATGAAGACCTTCCCAGGAAAGCAAGACCAAAACTAACCTCGGCTGCGAAGGAGAAGTTCATTTAGAGTTACCAGCCTCAGAAATCACCAATTAACAAACAGCACCTCAGATTAGAGCCGTTATTAATGATTTACAGAGCAGCACAGTAGCAGATAGATCTCAATATCAGCTGATCAAAGGAGGTTATTGTGTATTTTGGACGCCTTCAGCATTTCTTTGCAATGTAGAAAGAAATACAAATCAGGAACGACCATGGAGTTAGAAAGTGATGCCAAACATTTAAGCAGTAGTGTATGTCCAGTCTGAAGCTTTCATATTCCAAATAATTAGACTTGTGTCAAAAAAATTAGAATACTAACAAGCTAGGTATTGGTAATCAAACTGATATTGATAAACTTGTGTCAAGTGACTAATAGTAGGACAGAAGATCTTAATTATTTGAACTACATAATAAATGAGTCAGTGCTGAGTGTCGGTGGTGTTGAAGACAAGTCTCAGAGGTCTGAGTACTGTTTGAGTGGTCTTGTAGTACGTGTCCTGCTCACCTGCTGTGTGTCCTCTCCTATCCTGGTGGATGTTTTCTCTGTCTCCTGCATGAGTCTGCTGAACAGTAGCATTTTTAATTTAATTTACAGTTTATTTCATTGTCTCTCCCTCTTAACAAGCCCCACTCCACTCTTTCTTTTTGATTTCCTGTTGCATCTCCTCCAGGTCTCAGTGGAATTTCTTTTTTATTGAATACTGATCTAAGAATTTATTATAGATGTGATCTTTTTTTTCAGGTTTTTACCAGATAAGTATGGCAGATCAGTATTCAATAAACATTTAGAGTTTTAGGATTGGTAGTCAAGCAGAAACAACAGTATCGTAGCTGCTGATATTGTAAGACTGTAGTGACGATACATTCTGTGAGTCTCTGGGTTGCCAGATCATTAAAGATCTGCACATACCTGTATTTTACTCTCCCCCCCTCCCCACCGCACCCAAACGGACTAGCCGATGTACCGCGCTATCCCCTCTTCCTCAGACGCTCCCTGAGGTCGCTCTCTAAAGGATTTCCCCCAGACATGGCCACCTTTATGTAACACCCAGGTGAGTGTACTGTTAGCGACAGCCAAGCTCTCGTACTAAATGAGTAGTGAATGGATGGATCTACCAGAGTGGAAGAAGTAATGATGACTGTACTTAAGAGCTTGTGTGCTGATCTTATTACCTCCTTCCTCTGGCCCTAATGTCTGTAATGGTTGTTCTCTGTCCATTATATGAATGTGCTTATTTCTTTTGTTTCCTTTATGCTTTTTATTGTTTGTTTTTTTTTTTTTTTTGTTTGTTTTGCGTTGCTTGTTGTTTGGTGTGTGCTTATCATTTCCTCTGTCCACCTCTTGGTATTTGGCGCCACCTGCAGTTTGTAGCAGTTGCTGAAATCTGTATGAACATTTTCTAGAAAGCTTGGAACTTGAATTCAAATCTCTTTATCTTTTTATTACATTGCCTGTGTAGTTTGCAGAATTCATTTAGATTAAACACAGTGCTATGTGCATTTCAGACATGCATGATAATGGAATGAGCATCTGACCTGGTGATGTGGCCATTCCTAATGGCGTTAAGGTGTTGATTTCTGTTGTTGTTGTTGTTGTTGTTTTAATAAGGTACGTGTCAGATCCTAGTTCATTTGGACACCTTTTTCTGCTTTGTGTTTCAGAATCACCGCCGGATCGGCGTTTGAGGGCACCAAGACGGCAGTGGAGGGATAATAAAGAATACAGTGTTATATTTATACGAAAAAATGACAGTATTACAATGTGTGTGTGTGTGTGTGTCTGTGTATCAGTATTGAGGTGTAATAAACATGATGGCATGAATCTTTAACCACGTAAATACTTCATTTAAAAGAATGCATTATTATTTTGCATGAAACACTTAAAGAAGTATTTATTTACAGAAAGCAAAGCTGGGTTTATGAAGTTGGATTGCACATATATCAAATTTACTTTTTAAAACTGTACATACCAGAGTACTGGGTATCATACTTATACTGTCATTCACCTCCTTCTGTGGTTCGACAATTTGGCTTAAGCCTGAGCTCAACTATAAAGAAATTAAGTACTGAACAAATCTTGAAATCTCAGATTAAAGGAGTGATGACGGATTACAATTAACAATTGTAGAGTATTTATTATACTCATGTACTTTAAAAAAAAACAAGCAAAAAAAACAGATAATATAATGTATAGTCTTGCAAAAAATTACATTGCAACTAAACTGGCACTTTCTTCTGTATGCGTGATTTACAAAGACCTGACGGTTTGCTTTACAAATATACATTTGCCATGTATGAGTCACTGTCATTGTTACAGTCCTGCTTGATTTGCGGTCTTGTGGTTTCACACACTGTAATGTTCATGCTTTCTCTGAGTGTTTACATCAACAAGGATTCACCTTACACATTTGATTCAGTTCATTTTTGACTACGGTTTCAGAGAACCTTCAGGATGTAAAGTAGTTTATCAACAGCTGTGTGCTAGCCACCACTAGATGGCGCAGTGAGGTTGTCATTTTAATTGAGGGTGTTGTTTTTTTCTTGTTCTTCTTTTCCCTCCTCAACTTGAAAACCCTGAACAGTTATTCAGAGAACCTTAATTGAAAACTTCACTGCCACTTTGATTATCTCAGGTTTCAAAAAGCCATCTACTACATCCTCAGAAGCATACGTTTTGCCTCAGGATTTTTTAACCATACAGCACTTACTGCTGTAGAACTTTCTGGAGACGCACGAAAAACAAAACAAAACACACACCTAGGGTTTTACAGTCATTCAGAGAACGCATTCAGAGATTCCTAATTGTGCAGAGCTTTAATTTATTTGCATTTTAAACCAGTTTTACTGTGACATATTCACTGATGACACAAATGCTGTTTACTTGGATCATTTAAGATTATTAATGTATATCTTGACTGCCATTAATAAATAATTTTTTTTATTATTCTATATGTCTGTGTGTGTGTTTTATTTTATTGATTGATTGATTGATTGATTGATTGATTGATTCGGCATTCCCATGTTTTAGTGCGTCCATTTCCACATACGGTAGTATGCAGTAGTGTTGGCATGAGGCCAGTTAAGAAAGTTGTGAAGTGTGAATATGTTTGTGATTACTAATGATGAGCAAGGAATATTCGAATGAGTGCTACGAGTGTAGCCAAATGGGATCGTAATACTCGATGTTAAATCTATTTCTCCATAGTTCAGTAGTTTAATTTATAAGCAGTGACATTCCTTTCCACTATCTAGAACCTTCCACTTTGTATTGCATCTGTATTTGTATGATTGGCAGGTCACGGATTGAGGAGGGGAGTCTCTCAGACTCAGACAGCAGTCCTCAGTGGTGTGGAATCGGCATGACCCAGAATGCACCTGGTAGTGAGAGTGAAAACAGCACACCTTCAGAGGCAGGAGCCACAGTCAAATCCCTCGTCAAGTCTTTGGACACATCTGTCAAGAGTGAGGACTACCGTTTTCTCTTCATTTTGCTTGTTTCATATTTTTTATTTCTCTCCAGTTTATAAATATTTGGACCTCACTTACCAAATTTGGATTTCTCCTTAAAACGTGTGGGTCATCTCAAATGGCATCTCTCATGAAGAGGCGACTCATGCAGCTCAATTTTTATAAGCCTTGTTTTTTTAAATAAAACTTTCTGTAGGGAATAAAAATTAAGATCTGTTGGAGCTCAGTTTGAAAAGATAAGTGCGTAGGATTAGAGAGTTTATTTAATACGCTTGTTATAACAAGACAAAGAGCTGTGTTATTGATGGCTGTGACTGTTCATCTTAAAGGCATGTAATCATGGCACTTTTACAATGGCCTCATGAAACATGGTCCAAACGGCTGTCTGGCCGCGTATATCCGGTAATCAATCAGTGCTACTGTTCAGGACAGAGGCTCCGCAGGACTGTGTACTTTAGAGATATCCCTGTACAAAATCTGGATTTCGGTCTTGCAATTGTTTTTTTGTACTGTACACAAAGTACCTATTACGAACCTATTTTTTCCTCCTTCAGATGGACCCGGCAGTACCGTGCAGATGCCCACATCTCCTAGAAGTCCTTTGAGTGGAATCCCGGTCCGCACTGCTCCTGCAGCTGCTGTCTCACCCATACAGGTGCTACTGTACTGTACAAATCCCACAACGCACAAGTGTGTGTTTGTGGCTCTGTGTATTTTTTGTTGTTTGTTTGTTTTTCTAAACAAAACCTTAATTGCTTTCTAACAGAGGCCTTCAGGTATCAAGCCTCTGTCTAAAACCCTGGACAGAAGACTCAACCTCATGGATTCCTCTCACTCAGGTACTAAAAGCACTGTTGATTATAAACATTCTCATATCTGATTGAGCAGATGATTGTTTTATCGGGGACGCACCACAAAATGGAAATCCCATAATCAACATATTTATGGAAGTCATTAATTAAGCGGGAATGGTTGATGGGGAGAAGTTTATTCATGAAAGGGTTCCACCATGTGAGAATCCATGTGTAAGTTGTGATTTATGTACAATTTACTAAGTTATTTTGTAACTGGCACATTTTAATTTGTCTCCTTTGTTAATACAAAAAAACTTAAATGACATTGAAACTCAAAAATGAAAACAAAATTAGAATTTTTCCAGAATCTCTGTAACACAAGTTGTGATTTTGTTTTATTAACCTCAAGAGGATTGGGAAAATATCTATATGTAAGGTTCTATTACGTATGTATGATTAAGTATGTATATCTATAACTTGTTTCACTAAGGGTTCACAAGATTACCTGAAAAGGCAAATTAGCAAGGTATAAGATGAACAAAACACTTTCTTACAGATAATCAACCAGTGTCAGGCTGCGTCGCTCTATACTCAGTGTTATTCTTCCGTTATTCTCAGTTTAATTTGGCAGGGTGAAATGTTTCTAATGTATGTATGAGAATATGGTTTGAATCATATCTTTAGTGTTTTTAGTTTGTTTTATAGAAGTCTGTTTCATAAAACATTAGCAAGCAGCTTGAGATGTAAATCATTCGTAACTGTCTTTACTCATGTTGATATTGATGCAGAGATACCAGGTAACTAGTGATGGGAAGTTTGAATCATCTTAGTGACTCGGTTCTTTGAATCTCGTTCATCAAAATGAACGAATCTTTTTTTCAGTCATTTAGTTCATTTCGTTCTTTTGACCAAAAATAGAATAAAATGTTACATTTTTAATAAACAGACCACAACACGTCTACATACACAAATTTTGGCTATAGTTCTAGTAATTAAAATATTACAGCGCAGCTAAGGACATATTATAAACAGAATGAGCAGCACACCATCATATCTTCTAGTCCGAGTCTTTTGAATCTGGTGCACTTCATAGCGTCTATGGGAGTCACGTGACAAAAGAACGAACGACTCGGACTTGGAAGATTCGTTGAGAACCGTTCAATTCTGTTTCCTGTACATCACCTACAGAGGTTTTGCGATGATTTGCGCATTGCGCGCCCAGTCGAAAATGAACGAATCACTCTCCGAGACTACTCGTTCTTCTGAGTCACATTAAAGATCCGTTCAAAAAGAATGAATCGTTCATGAACGACCCATCACTACAGGTAACTAAGTAAGTTTACTTTGGTACTGTATTTCATTACAGTTTTTACATATGGTTTTATTAGTGGATATTTTTTATTTCTACTCCACTACATCCTACATCAGACACATGTACTTTGTACTTTTGTACTCACTACATTTGTTCATAGCCTTGTTACATAACCACAGTGGTGTGATACTTAAGTGAACATTTTTTTCTCAAGTAGAATTGTAAATGAAGGACTTCTGCTTTTACTCGAGTAATATTTTATCTGGGGTACCTCTACTTAATCAAGTACTCAAGTACAGGATTTGTGTATTTTGTCCACCCCTGCTTTGATGAGGCTTTCTTATAAATGCTGAACATACACAACCACTCAAAAGTTTAAGATCACTTTCTAACTCCATGGTCCTTTGTGATGTTTATTTCCTTCTACGTTGTAAAGAATTACTGAGGGCTCCAAAATACACAATAATCTCCTTTGAACAGTTGATATTGAGATGCATCTGCTACTCATGATCTGTAAAGTCTTCATAACGGCTCTAATCTGAGGTGCTGTTTGTTAATTGGTGGTTTTTGAGGCTGGTAACTCAAAATTAATTTCTCTGAAACAAAAGTAAGTTTTAGTCTTGCTTTCCTGGGAAGGTCTTCATGAGAGACAGTTTCATTATGGTGCTTGATGGGGTTTGTAAATGCACTTGACAATACTGTTCTTACAAGAACTACATATTCCAGAAAGGCTGATCTCCACATCTCTATCTGACTGTTGTTGTTGTTACATAATTACCTAATTGCATCTGTGTTATTTCATAGTTTTGAAATCCACAGTATTGTTGTTGAATGTAGAAGAGAAATCACTAAACAAAAACAAAGAATTTTGCAAGTGATCCCAAACTTTTGAGCAGTAGTGTACATCACATGACTACCCTCAATGTACTAATATGAAGTCTTATGAAAATGTTTTTAATAAATCCCAACTGCATAAATACAAGAGTATTACAAGAGTCACGAGAGTGTGTTGCAGCATCGTTTGAACAAATACTGCATAACTAACTGCCAGAGGCTTGATACACCATGAGTCACTCTTTGTTTTTGTCTTGTTTGTTTGTGTTTTTTTTATTTTTTTTATTTTAGTTTTGCATTTGTAACTCCTGTCTGCTTTTCTGTCTCATGTTTAGTTGATGAGTTGAAGCCCTCGTCTCTGATGAGAAAGAGTCCGTCCCTCGAGTCAGTCATCAAAACTCCAGCTGCGCTAAGCAGCAGAGCGTCCTCGTTCACTTACAGCCGGGCCAACAGTAAGCTCAAGTAAGCAAAGTGTATCTGCCCGCACACACACACACACACACACACACACACACACACACACACACACACACACACACACACACACAGAGACAATGTCATACTCACACACACAGACTGTCAAAAAAATAATGTCATACTGTCATTCCCACATCAAAACATCATAAACCGTGAACTTCAGGACTGTTAACACATAGCTTATAAATTAACTTTTTATTGCTCTGTGAAGTGCATTTTATAATTTTGGAGCCTCCTCCTGGTGTCCAATAGAGACATTAAAACACCACACGGTGAGCAGAATGATTTAGGACCTGTCTCTTCTAGTGAGCATCTGTATATACAATATTACAGCAAAAAAGTTGAAATTGAATTCTGTGAGAAAATGTTTAAAAATGTTTAGCAGTACAGTGTCAGTTCAACAAGTCAGTCGTAGAATATGACTATTATTATTAATATATTACACATACGGTAAGGGAATATCATATCAAAGTGACAGTTTTAACTAGAATATCACCCCTGGAGCATTGATCGAATGGCTGTAAGATTAATGATGACACAAACCAAAATGTCTTCCCTCAGAAAGGCTGAATTAAATAATCTAAATTGTGCAAATACTTTTGGCCAGTTATGAACAATTCAATTCAATTTAATTTATATAGCGCATTTAACAATGGTCATTGTCTCAAAGCAGCTTCACAAAATGAAAAGAAAATTCATTAGCATCCATAACAAGAGAATTTACCTTCATTCTATATGTATTATTACTATTATTATTATTATTACGAGGGTAAGACAGAAATGAAATTAAACTTTATTTTATTTATATAGCGCTTTTAACAATGGTCACTGTCGCAAAGCAGCTTTACAATTTAAAAATGATCCGTACTCTGGTTATATCAAAACTGCTGTTGGTCTTATCAGCGCTTTCCGTTCAAGGCTTCTGTCTCTCCAGTCACTGCCGTGCAGGTGTGAACGTCTTACATCAGTTCATTAAAGCATCCTTCTAGCCTGTCCGGTCCCCTGAAAGCAGCCCTACGAGGGCGAAGATTAACTTCTGATGAAGAATTGAAGACAGCGGTGCATTTGTGATTTGCAGCTCAGCCTAAAACATTTTTTAATGTGGGAATGTGAAAGCTTGTTGACAGATGGACAAAGTGTATCGAAAGGCAAGGAAATTATCAAAAAATATATATGTATTTGTCTTTTCTACAGGTAGAATGTGTTTTTTTATCAATTATAAATTTTCTCATGAATCCATTTAATATCTATGCTGATCGTCATTTATTATCTATACTGATGTGTAGGGTCGTAGGGGGGACAGACGGCACAAGGCCAGGAGCATTGCATATCACAAGCACACATATTCATACACCCAAACATATACAAAACTACAGGCTGTTTGTAAACACCAGTTAGAGACTGGTGATTCAAACGCCCAACCCTGGAGGTGTGAGGCAATAATGATAACCACTTACCACCATGCAACCTATTAGTATTATTAGTATTATTATCATAATACCAGCATGTTTTCCTTCACATTCACCAACCAGAGAAAGAAAGGAAAAACATTTCACTAAAAAATTACTATGAATGAAATGACTAAAATTCTAAGAACAAGTATTACAATTATAGCTGAGTCATTTCCTACTTGGGATTTGATATTCTTGCTGCATTTTGCATCTGTAGTTAGCTAGTGTACTTAACTAGCAACCTGGCTTACAGTATATTATTACAGATTTTCCTGTAAGTCTTCTTAATGCAGCAAAATGTTAACTTTTAATGTCTGAATTAATGTCGCATACAACACCCTGCAGTGAAAAGGAGCATTCTTTTAAAACAAAGAAATCATTGTAAGTGTTATTTGAAGCAGAAATTATATAAGCTTTTATACTGTATGTTTGCAGTTGAATCCGGAATGGATTTTTTTTTCTGATATATGACAGCAGTTTTGTCTACAACACCAGTTCAAAAAAAGCTGGGATAGTATTGAAATTGGCAATCAAAACAAAAATCATCTGTAAAGTCTTCACCTTGTACAATATAGAAAACACTACTCCATTGATTTACCATGTGATTTTAAGTGTTTGTTTTCTGCAAATTATTCAATACTTTCAGAATAACCAGAAGGGTTTGGATACCCCTCAAGACATTCAAAGAAACTCGTAAGATCTCAACGTGTAAAGCCAAGAACCATTTCTGAATATGCGTGATCTCCGCTCCCTCAGACGTCAGTATCTTAAACCCCGTCAGGCTTCCATAGTGGATATCATGATGTGGGCTCGAAAACATTTTGGTAAACCTTTGTCCATTAACACCGTTTATCCCTACGTTTACAAATGTAACTTAAGGCTTAAGGAAGCCGTACATCAGTACACTCCCGAGGTGTCACAGCACTTATTAGCTCGGGCTAATTTGAGAAAGACAGAGGCACAATGGAAATGTGTTTTGTGGTCTGATGAGTCAACATTTTAAATAGTTTCTGGAAACCGCAGCTGTCACGTTCACTGTGTCAAAGAAGAAAAGGACCAGACAAGCTGTTATCAGCATCACATCCAAAAGTCAGCAGCACTCGCACAGTAGTATGGGGTGGTACCATTAATGCATAAAAAAAATGGCATAGCAGAAATTTTTTTTGTTTTTGGAGCAACATACTGTATGCTGCCATCCGAAAACTTTATTTATCAAGAGACATCCGAATTTCGCAGATCTGTGTGATGTATTGTGAGGTGCAAGCTATGGCAATGAAAAATTGTGAATTTACTTTCACTAAAAAACATAAATCTCTTACCAGAATGAAAGTACAAAGTTCTAAGAAAAAGTATTACAATTATTGCTGAGTCATTTCCTACTTCTGATTTGATAATCTTCCTGTATTTTGCATCTGTATTAATGTACTCAACTGGCTTGTAAAATATTATTACACTGATTTTTCTGAAAGTGAGTGTTTAATTATGTTCTTAATGCAGGAAAATGTTTGCAACATTTAATGTCTGAATTAATGGCGTATACAAAACTATACAGTGAAGAGGTTGCTGAAGCCTGCATAGACTATGTGCTCATTACTATACAGTGAAGAGGTTGCTGAAGTCTGCATAATGGAAAAATGGGGTAAACTCCTACTAGCTAAACTTAACCAACTGGTGAAGTTCATTTCCTGGTAACCACCTAGAGTAGTAATAATGGATTTGTCTTCATTAACACACACTGAGGGATGTTTTTTTGGCTAAATAATCATGCAGTACATTAGGTTGATCGTGAACTCAGATTGTACTCAGAATGACTACAGTTTTATTTTCCCACTATTGTGTAAGATTTAAGACAAACAGGCATTTCAGGAAGACTATGTGCTCATTACGTGACTCCTAAGAGCAATGACCTCAGTGTCTTCCACACTTCCCACAAGATTGAACATACTTGTTTTCTCTTATCCTGTCACCCCCTTAAACTTATGTTTTCATTCTAACGTCAATAAAAAGCAGGGAGCAGGTGGCACAGAAAGGGCACAGCAACACACAAGCTCTAACTCTGTTATGTATCTCATACACACACATACAGTATAAATATATATTGTCCTGTACGCCGATCCGCCATAACATTATGACCACCCGCCTAATATTGAGCCTCCCCTTCTGTAACCAAAATATTGATGCACTGTGTTCTGACTCCTTTCTGTTGGAGCTAGCATTAATCTTTTCAGCAATGTGACCTTGGCCACCTTGATCCTGTCTTTGGAGTGGTTTTGGTGTTGCTCTGACCCAGTCATCTAGCCCTCACAATTTGGCCAAACAAATCCTGATGCTTGCCCATTTTTTCTGCTTCCAACTTCAAGGACAAAATGTTCACTTGCTGCCTAATATATTGCACCCACTTCCAGGCACCACTGTAATGAGCTACTGTAGCTACTGTGAGAAGGACTAAATTGTGATGGCTAGACAACTGGGTCAGAGCAACCCCAAAACTGCAGCTCCTGTAGGATGTTCCTGGTCTGCAGTGGTCAGGACATACCAAAAGTGATCCAAGGAAGGAAAGCCGGTGAACTGGTGACAGGGTCATGGGCGGCCAAGGCAGAAAAGGTTAAGGCTGGTTTGGCCTTGACCCATGACCCTGTCGCCAGTTCATTGATTTTTCTTCCTTGGATCACTTTTGGTAATATTGAAGTAGGTCCCCGCGTTTTTCCAACAAAACAACAATGCACTGTGATGTCAGAAAACACAGTGCATCATTGTTTTGGTGGCAAAAGGGGGGAAACCTTCCTATGTACGTAGGTGAGGGTGGTCATACTATTAAAGTTGATTAATGCACATATACAGTATATTCCAAAAAAAAGGTCACCAGTTAGATTCAACTAGTCGAACATTTAAGAACTTTCCATTGGATAATTACTGTAGTTATCAATATGGTTCAGCTGGCAACAAGTTATTAAACCCTAACTGATGCAGTGAGTTGTTTCTCATTTCTTAAACAGCCACGTCAGAAGATGTGGCAGGTCGTGGCAAAGATATTACTCTCCTGTATCACACAAAGAAAACAACTAAAGAGATGGTAAACTGCTAAAAGAACTGAAAAAAATAGCATTATTAAAACCGGGAAGGATAGTGGTGGACCACCATCATCGAGGAAGAAATGTGATCGGAAAAACATCCTGAATCAGCGTTGTGGGAGATCCCTCACGTGGAATCAAATAACAACATATTTTAACTCATAATGCGAAGAGACCTCAAGGGATTGGGACTAAACAGCTGTGTAGCCTCAAGAAAACCACACATCAATAAGACTTCTCGGAAATAAGTCATCAATTTGCTAGGGAGATTAAAGAATGGACTGTGAAGCACTGGAAAAGGTCATGTGGTGATGGCGGTTCAATGAAATATTAGTATGCAACTTTTTTTTTTAGTGTATGTATGATAAAGATCACAATATACATGCAAATTAAGTCAAATGGTCATGAATGAATTAATTTGAATAAATTCAAGTGAGCAGCTTTTAATGTATACATCAACAGTTGCAGTGTGATCAACTGTGTGTTTGTGTGTGTGTGTCTGTGTCCCTGGTGTCAGTGTGGAAAGAACAGACCCTCTGGCCGCTCTGGCGCGGGAGTATGGGGGATCTAAGAGGAACGCTCTACTGAAGTGGTGCCAGAAGAAAACAGAAGGCTATCCGGTAAGGAGCACAGGCTGCAACCTCCTCCCCTCACGTCACCCTCTCTCTCGCTCCCTCTTTCTATTCCTCATGTGTTTTGTTAAAAATTTTCACACAAGAAATACTCGCTGTCACATTCATGCTTTCGGGTTCATGTCAGTGCAAGTCAAAAATAATCCGTGTGAACTTGGATAATGACAAGATCATCAGGGTTTTTTTTTCTGCGCTAAGGTACCAAGAAAATTATGTGAAATTTCGAAGCAGTACTGTCTATATTTGTTAGTGTGTTTAGGTCTACAGTGCTGTTTCTGCACTTTCCTGGGTGTTAGGATTTGTTCCCATGGCTCCTCATGTGCTAATAGCCTCTATACGGTCAAAGGGGATTAGAGGCGAGCCTCCAACATGTTCGTGTGTGAGAGCTGAAGCGCTTAGGTCCACTAATAGTCTCCTCTGGTAAACAAAGATCTGTATGAATGGTTTTATGGTTTCTTCCATTTTACTGTACATCATGGACTTATTAAAGGATAAATAGATATTTCGGGCGATGGCTAAGAATAACCGTTATTCTATGTGTGAGAGAGAGAGAAAAGAAGAGGAATTCCAGGAACATGAGTTCGCTCTAAGGCAGACGTCCCAGAGAAATGTTTAGTCATCTTTTTTTCTTGCACTGGAGATTCTTTTCTTTCACAATGACATATCACGCTATTCAGTGCATTTACCAGATCACTTCATGAGGCAAATGTCAGCTTAACATCCGTTGACTGTTAAATGCTTCATCATGTCTTGGGAAGATTTTCCCATTCGATTTAGAAACAACACACTCAGAGCATGGGAATTTTTTATTTGATTCTTTTCCCCTGTCCTCATTGTTTCCTCTTACCTATGTGTAGTTTCACCTATAAAGGGGTAATAGTGTATCCCGCTGCTGCTGGAATGCAATAAGAAGCTTACACTAATAGTTGGGGTTTTTCGTTCTCGACTATGAGTCAGCGTATTATTTGCTCGTGCATTTATTCCACGTGTGGCTTTGTAATTAAGTTCTTTCCTAAGAGTCGGATTCTTTTTCAGCTTCTCGATGTCGATATTACGACATACGGTGTGGCTTAGATTAGAAACAGGGTGAAATAATACAGTAAGCACAGTAGGGTTAGACGGATAAAATATGCTTCAGTGACTGTGTAGTGTAATGTAGGTGTCACTTCCTGCTAAAGTCATATTTCACACTTTTTTGCAAAAGTGCAACACATGCTGATCTCATTGCTAGTTTTGTCCTTTTTCCTTCTGGGTTTTATTTTCTTAGAATTTTCTTTCCGTATGTCTACTGTATATTTCCTAAATGAGGTCACAGTTGTTGTTGTTGTTTTGTTGTTGTTTTGTTTTGTTTTGTTTTGTTTTGTTTTTTTGTTGGAAGGTGTTGGGGTTTTCCTGTAAACAGAACAAACATGTATCTGGAGGGGGGGGGGGGGGTGGCTAATGCAAAAACAGAAAGCACCAGATGACATTAACCTTTAACTTTTATGAAAACCATCTGTTACAGTATGTCACGTGCTCAGTCCATTTACAGCTATTCCTCTTCGTGCGCCTAATTTGAGCATACGTCTCAAATTAAAGCCAAAAGGCACAGAGATAAGGAAGCAGAGATTAGGAATCCAGAGAACAGTCGTGGCCTGGGGCCGGCTCTCCTTCCACACTTGCTCACTTCAACCTGAACCCAGCATGCGCAGAGGAAAAGGTCAGAGCATTCGTCCATGACTCTGTCATAAGGGTCATTAGCTGAGAGATTATTCGCTCTCACACCGATGCCTAATAATGTTTCAGAGACTTGAACAGCTCCTAATTGCCACCTAACATGCAGAGATTGGCAACACGGTGCCGCTCTACACACACTCCGCTCTTCGATGATCAACACTTTCTAAGCAAGTGTGTATGCGCATTGACATAACTCATTTACAGATTAATCATTTCTCCTTCCACCCGTTGTCAGGGTGGGGAGAAGACAGACAGAGAGATGTGTGTGTGTGTGTACTTCTTTAATAAAAGTACAAGATTAGATTTGGGCTTTTTTTTTTTTTTTTTTTTGACACAGTGCATTTAATGGTTTCCTTCAACCAACAGTAGGTGCACTGTGACTAAGATAAATTACCCCTAGGTGTGAATGCCATTCCATCCATGTTGTATTCCTGCCTCACGCCCGGTGTTCCTGGGATAGGCACGGACTATTTACTGTACTTGCAGTGAGTAATTATTTCAAGTGGCCAGCATTTCCTCAGATGATCTGCGTCAGGAGGATTTATCAGCACATGGATTAAATATTAACTCACACCACATCGTCTGCTGAGGACTCGTCTCCACTGCTCTTTGTGCTGCATTGACACACGTCGAACACCGGGGGAGCTACTGTATGTGAGAATGCTCTTCTTAGCCTTCATTTATCTCAGTATGTTTACATGGCATTGTGTTAATCTGACTAGTTGTGTTAGCCGGACTTTTAAAATAAATGTAAATACGTTAGACAGACTGAAATCGTACTAAATTGTACTTTTCAGTACAAGTCAGACAAGCACACACACAATGGGTTTGGTGGGTTGGTACAAAATGTACAGAGATCTAAAATTGTCTGTGTTTTACTGCTCGACGTGCTATTCCTCGTCAGCTAACTTGTTTGAGTGTTTGGTGACGTAATAGGTCAATGGGGAAAAGGCCAGCTACGGACAAGCTGAAAGGGGGCATATTGCCACCTATTGTGGTGGACTCTGACACACTTTGCCCAATAATTTGACTCCCCTGCCTTGCTTGTTTAATGGGACAAGGACAGCAGCCTATGCAAGGAGTTGGCAACCTTAAACACTCAATGAGACATTTTTACCCGTTTTCCACAGAAAAGAAAACACCGGGAGCCACAAAACCCTTTTGACATCTAAAATGAAGAGAACACTCCATATATAATTTTTTAAAACCTTTTTGTTATGTACAAAAAAAAAAAAATATAATGTGTTGCATCTGTAAAATGAACTGCTACAGAGAAAAATATTTTTATTTCTGCATGCAACAAAAACATTTTGAACTGGATTGGAGGTTACTTTCAAATAAAATACTCCATGTCTATTTGAGTCCTCTACGTATTTATGAAATAGAAAGCCGACCTTAAATTATCCACCTGCAGCAAACGAAAAATGCCGTCTGCTTCTGTGAGACATCATCTTTTTATCACGTGTACTGGAGCGTGCAGTCAGATGTCAACCTGAATAAAACTGGGGCTCAAAAAATCGTGTATCGCAAATCAGAGGTTGTGACGCAAAAAATTAAGCGTTTTATTTTAATGTTACAAGATTACCATAATCTTCAAATCTTCAAAAAAAGAATTTCATAAAAAAATTAAATTTAAAACGAATGAACTACATAAAATAAAATACATTTAAATTAAATACTTATTATTTATTTCCCACCCCCAAACAGAGCTGCAGCAGATGGATGAAAGGGATGAAACCCCTTGCGGCTCTGGAGCCCCCTGGCCTAGACGAGCTATAAGCACCACTTAGCACAGTTTAGCACCACTTAACTGTGCATGTAAACCTACTGTTATCTCGGGTAGACTGGTCTCCAAGCTTAGCAAACTAGGACATTCCCAATCCAACTGCCACTTCCTGACAAATCGGTTCTAGCCTATTAGACTAGGTCCCCATCTTTCCTTCACTGTTACACCAGTGGCAGAATGGATTGTGTGTTGAGCAACTCCTTTTCTACACGCCATACTCCATACAGCTTCTCTCATGCTACCAACACCGTTATCACATTGACAGAAGACACGACTGGAGCTTACAACGATGAAGGCCAAAGACTGGGAGTTCAAGGAACAATCTTGTCCTGAAGCCCTCAAAACAATAGAAGTCATTATAAACAGGAAGTACAATGCAGGCCCCCCACTCCATTACACATCAATGAAGACTGCATGAAACATGCTTTCAGGTTCCTGGGTACAAACCGATCATCTCTCCTGGACCCATCAAGAAGGCACCTCAATGACTCCACTTCCTCAGAAAAAAACAACTTGCACAAACAGCTGTTGGTGTTCTGCTACCGTTGCCTCATCAGGAGCGTGTTGATGTTTTTGATGACTGCATGGTGCAGCAGACAGGATATCCCCGCAAAGGGTCATCGGTGCCTCCCTGAAAAACATCGGCTGCTCACTACCGTCCCTGGAAGACTTCTTCAGCTCTCAACCAATATGCTAAGAAGATCCAGGGCACCCTGGACATCATCTGTTTGACCTACTGTGCTGCTCTCTGGCAGACACTTCAAGTCTATCACGTCAAAGACGAACTGACTTGATGACAGCTTCTCCCCCAGATTAAATCCACAACCAGCTTGGGTTCTTTGAGAGAAGCGCAAAAAGTGTTGCTACTCAACAAAGAAGACAGTTATTTTAAATTTAGGTCAGTGTTTGGTCACAGTTTCCCACCATGGGAAGGTCTTGAGGACTTCTGGTTTCTCAGTAACATGACAAAAAAAACAACTTGCCATATTACTGAGAAACCAGAAGTCCTTAAAAAGCACTTTTTTCTAAGTGGCTGGTGATGGAATGGCTGTTTATAGCTGCTATAATGTTAGTATTAAGAGGAACTAACTTGTCTTCTGGGTGTACCAATTGTTAAATAAACTGCCCCGTAGTGGTATCTCAGAGGGTGAAGGCTCTGGGTTACTGATCAGAAGGTCAGCAGTTCAAGCCCCAGCTCCACCACGCTGCCACTTTTGAGCCCTTGAGCAACTCCGTCCACTCAAGGGACACCATGTCAGGGCTGACCCCACGCTCTGACTCCGGCCCCCCGGCTGTCATGTGACAAAAGAATTTCACTGTGCCGTAATGTACACGTGAGAAATAAAGGCTCAGCTTGACATGAACATTAATCATTGATAAACGCAACACAACACTCAGTCAGTGATTATTTTCTGCTAACAGCCCACACAGTCGTGTTTTATTCCCTATATAATATGTCAAAAGAATCCCCTTTATTTAACAGTGTGGACTTTCCAGAAAAAAAACTATGAACAAAATACTGAACAAAATGCGAGACATAAACTGTTTGCAAATCTAAAAGTTTTATCTTTAATACAGTTTTTTTTTTAAAAATCTAATAGTTCTTTCTTTAATATTGTTTTATTAAACATGGCAACTCGATGGGAATCGGAGCTAGATAATATGGCAGCGTTCAGAATTTCAGGAAGACACATTAGTGTGAGTGTTCATGTCTGAAATTAGTCATTAAATACAGCATGGTTCCCGTTTATGAATTAAGATCATATTTTCATCCATTAGTTTCATGCTTTCTTTTATATCCTGTTTTCCTGCTGTAATTAACGCCTGACTTACTGAGTACAAGCTTTATAGTAAATTGTTTGAAATTTAAAGCCACAAATGTAAACCACTTCCATATGACTCAGAGCACATTACCTCCCCTTTTTTCTTTGAAACAGAGCTCCTCGGTGAATAGTTCCCGTTGTCCTCTCGGCATAAAGTTGTTATTAAGGCTACTTATTGCTTCATTTATATAAAAGATGGAATCATCACTCAGCAACAGACAGAACTCTACCAATGTTGCGCGCACACACACACACACACACACACACACACACACACACACACACACACACACACACACACACACACACACACACGGATAGAGCGAGCAAGAGTATACATCACGTACCATTCTCATTATTCAGCTTATCAAATCAAAGACTACAGTAGTTTAAAGGAAGTGACAAGTCAATCGGTCTGAAAGAGTGTATGTACTGTACCCGTCACTGAGCAAAACACTGAGTCATCAAAATACTTGTGTTATTTTAAGGAAGGCTCACTCAGTGAAATCTGCGGCCTTATAAATGTGCACTACCAGTCAAAAGGTTGGACACGCTTTCTTCTTCTTCTTCTTCTTCTTCTTCAGTTGCTATTATTATTTATTATTAGAATAAAAAAAATTGTAATGCTATTGATAAAAAAATGTAGACTGTGTTTAATACTAATACTAGTAGGGATGGGAAACACCAGGGATCACCCAATGCGATCTTCTCATGATACCTAGGTGTATCCTGATTCAATATAAATTTTTTTTATTTTGTTACAATTCTAAACAAACTTAGCAAATAATTCACTCCTACTACACTGGATGCTGCGCTGCCTGCAAGTGTGTGAACAGGCTAGAATACACCACCTGTAGGATTGTAGAGGAACATCAACATTTCATGACCTAAAATACAAACATGTACATTTTCAAAAATAGTTTTAAAAAATCAATTTGGTGAGTCAGTGTGGCGATATGTGAATCACGATGCATCATGGAATCGATTTCTCCCCCGTCTCTAATTACTAGCGTTCCATCTTTGCATTCCAGTGTTCGACTGCAAGATAGAAACGATAGCTATATTATATCCATCTACTGTAGTATAAACTTTACCAACGGCCTGCTTCTAAAGATTGCTAACTAGCAACTCGTTCAAAATATTTTCCTTTATACCCCAGAAGGTGTTAATATCAACTGGCCCATTGTGTTCTTGTGTAATAACTGGACAGCATGACAAAACACATTGCATTAGGGGAAAATAATCGAAAATCGACTAATCTTGACATTTTTAACGTGACAGATCTGGAGGTCCATCTGATAATTTTCAACTTTTTGTTAACGTTATTTATTTCATTTTTTTTTCTTCATAAATTTATTCTTTCATGTCATTGACGCAGTAAATGTGATAGCTCGTAACTTTGAGTGGAGAGGTTATCTTTTGACCCAGACGTCATTATGTCTGGCAGTAATGTCTGCATGCGGGTGGGAGTGCTCTTCAAAATTCCCATTTTTTCCCCTCATATCAAAGTTCGGCTGAAGGTTTCATGGAGTGACCCTGAACTGTTTTTTTTTTTTTTTTTTTTTTTTGTCGTTTGTAGTTTGATGCCAACAACCATGTCAGCGTCACTGGCAACCTGTCTGTTGTAGATTAGTCATGTATGATTTATGATTGTGTGAGGAGTGTGTGTGAGAAAAGAGAGAGAGAGAGAGAGAGATGGCAGATGCATTGCGCCTAGAGGACCGAATCAGCCGCCCAATCACGGGCAAATTGACAGAAGGTAAATAACGAAGTGAGGCAGGCTTGACCAAGGCTACAATCTACATTAAAGCCTTTTGCCTCCAGGAATGGAGACACATACACACGTGTACACACACACACACACACACACACACACCTGCCCTTAATACACACACACACACACACACACACTACCTGCCCTTAATTTAGTGCATTAGCAGCACATCAATACTTTTGCACGCACGTAGCTCACGTTTAAATGGCCATTACCCCAAGAGTCATTGATCAGGAAGCATTTTATTAACCGGATGCTGTAACGTATTAGAGTGAACAATTCAGATTTAATGAGGGTACACACATGGACACGTGTAAGGGTTGTTTAGGATATAGCTATTATTAAACCTATGAGGCCATTAATAACCTTCAAGTCACATCGCATTTCCAACACAGACACAAAATCAGAGAGACGAGTTCAAAAGCATTCTTCATGTCTGAGGTGTGTATCCTCTACGGCAGAAAAACTGAAAATTTTCCAAACTCATGTTCCCACTGTATGTTTATGCTCTCTTTGATCCAGTTTATTTAGGTCGCTTTCATTTCTTTTCTCTTATGTGGAGCTGAAGAACAAAAACTAAGGACCTGGGGCCCGCTGTTTGTTCAGGATGAAGACAAAGAGAAAAGAAAACAGTGGACCGAGGCTACTCGTACAAACAGAGGATTCAGCTGTTCATGTCTCGCTCGCGCTCTCGCGCAAATATAAACAGCGCTGCCGGGAGGAGGCTTTGGATCTAAAAAATGTCTAAACGCGGGCTAAAAATCAGCAACCTCTGTAGAGCAGCAAGCCTTTGGGGAACAGCGGGGAAGCGGGGTTTAGACAAAACTAAGTCTGAGTCATATCGCCACAAGGGAAATGTGAGAGAGAGAGATACCAAGGTAACGGATTCCTCAAAAACAGTAAAACAGTTCCCGCTAAACACACACGCACGCACAGAAAACCACATACACGGACACACTACAGAGATCTACAGATCTGTACAAGAGGTCCGTTCTGGGACACTGCTAACACAGATGTTTACCTGGCAGCACAACATCACTGCGTCACACGACGTCCACTACCAAGCTCGGAAACTCACTCATCTATACACGGCGCTTTTATATTTTCTAGCCAAAGATTCCCAATTATTTTTCTATGGAATTGAAAAAATAGACGTCACGGCTGCGTAGTCGTTAGCACTGTGACCGCGCCCCTTCAAGATCAATAGGTTTGAGTCCAACCTTCTGGTCTGGGTGAATAGACTTTGGATGTTCTCCCCGTACTTGCTCAGATACCTCCTACAGTCCAAAGACGTATGTGTGTAACAGTGAGTGTGCGTGCTTGTGTGCCCTATAATGGACTGGCAACCCATCCAGGGTGTACCCTAGCTTGTGCCCCAAGTCCCCTGGAATAGGCTTCAGGCCCACCCGCCACCCTGTACAGGACAAGTGGCACAGAGTGTGAGTGAGAGCGAGAGTGATTATACTGTATCTTATATAATCTTAACAAATTTAAAGATAGAGAGTTAGATATAATAAGATATAATTGATAGATAAATGATAGAATCTAGTCTGGCTGACTCGTCTGTCTTGCGCCTCACCTGTACATGCCTTCTTAAGCTGTGAGATGCATCAGATCATTATTATGCCGTTTCCTTTGCAGAAACTGAAAATAGATGCGTGGCCTTTCAAAAAGGGTGCACTTGCGGTTAGCAAGAAGCTTGAAAACGACTTTGCCTTGCACCTTGAATAGGTAGATGGTGTGTGCTTTCACTTGCATTCCCCTCCATTGTTATCCCCCCCCCACCGTAGTACCCTGATGAGGCTCCACAGTCTCTCCAGGAGACTCAGGCAATGCCTAGACATGTTGCATGGTGCGCCACTCGACCCTGGAGCTGAACTCTCACTGTATTCACGACTTCAATCAGGTTGATGGTAAACAAGATGGAGGTTGTTTAATTAGGCCTTAGGGCCGGATCTTGTCATGGGTAATGTCTTACAAGGCAAGGTAAGGCATGCAAGGATCCCCTTTTTCTTTTTTCTTTTTTTTACACAAGCAGCTCTTGAGTGAATCCAAAGGGATTCTCTGCGAAGGCCGTCTCTCTACCCCTTCTGATGTTCCACTCTGCATGTCAGAGCAAGACGAGTTTCCATCTTAGAATAATCTAATTCTAAGTTCAAATGATTTGACTGATGTTTTTGTTTTTTTAGGAGCAAACGGAAACATTCATATATTCATATAATCCATTTATATAAACCACGTACTGTATATTTCACCTCGTCACTCTTAAGATGTCATATTAACTGCTTCCTCTTTGAGCATCGATGTAATCGCCTAAACGGCGGTTTCTTCGCCACCTACAGTATATCTTATCACTGACCACATGCTCTTACTCAGCTGAGAATATCCTCTCCACCTCATAGTGACCCGCACATAAATCAATCGACTCGCAACCCAGAGTCCCATGCCGTCTGATCTAATAGCTGTTAAACTGCTGCTGTAGCTCTTGCACTCGCTCAGACACTGGGTGCCAGCTCACCTTATTTGTGTCGCTGTGCGGTCTCGCACTTTCTCTCCTCGTCTGGCGCATCTCATGATTCATGGCTCTGAGCCGCCTCACCTCAGACGCTTCCTGCTGCACTCCTCTCTTCAGAGAGACAACAAAAACCACCATGTAAATGTATTAACAGACCCATGCTTGTTTTTGTTTTTTGTTTTTGAAGGAGGGTGTTGGGAACAAAAATATTGCAGCTCACTGCATGAGGTGTATGTGTGTATGTGTGTATGTGTGTATGTGTGTATGTGTGTATGTGTGTATGTGTGTATGTGTGTATGTGTGGTCTATAGACTATTGTGATAGCAGTGAGGCTCTGATCCCAGAAGCAAAACAGGACCACATTTACATGAAACATTATAATTGGAATGTTTGCCTGGAAAGTATCAAGGCTGAATTCTGGAATACACCCTTCATTTTAATAATGTTGAGTCACACGTTTCCCTCCATAACAGTAAGAACAAGTCCAGTACTCAAGCATAATGCTGCTTTAATTGTGTTTGAGTTGTAAACCGATACTAATAGTATAATATTATTATTAATATATTATTCAAATGCACAATGTTCAAAACACCATGTAGCACCATGTGACACCGTGTCCCCTAAAGTCGTGTCTCTACTTGCACCGGCCACTTCATTAGGTACGCCTGTTTACCTGCTTGTCAACCCAAATATCACATGGTGTGTAGACATGGTCAGGACGATCTGCTGAAGTCCAAACCGAGCATCAAGAAATGTGATTTAAGTGACTTTGAACATGAAAATATCCAGTTTCGAGCTGATAAAACAGCAACAGTAACTCAAATGACATCTCGTTACATCCGAGGTATGACGGGCATCAACACATCTACAGCAGCAGCAGCAGATCACACAAGGCGTCAGCTAAGGATGGAAACTCAGGAAATCGAGCCTACAATTCACATGGGCTCACCAAAACTTGACAATAGGAATCTTGCCCAGTCTGACGATCCTCAGTTCCTAATGGTAGGGTCAGAATTTTGGATGGATCCATGCTTTGTATCAGTGGTTCAAACTGCTGGTGGTGTTGGTGGGGGATATTTTCTTGGCATTGTTTAAATACTGCAGTCTACCTACAGTAAGTATTGTTGCTCACCATAAAATGCCATGTCACAAAGCTAAAATCATCTCAAAATGGTTTCTTGAACATGACAAGGAGTTCTCTGTACTCAAACAACCTCCACAGTCACCAGATCCCAATCAAACGGAGCACCTTTGGGATGTGCTAGAGCGTGATGCTATCATAGACCAAAATCTCCACTGAATTTTTCTTGAATTTTGTTGAACCTATTCCATGAAGTGTAGGCATAAGGCAGTTCTGAAGGCAAAAGTGGGTCCAACAAGGTGAACCTATTGAAGTGGCCTGCATGCATGATACTAGTTTGTTATACTGTATAGTGTTAACAGTTTCTGATTATATATATTTTTTAAGATAAGAAAAAATGGGCAGCGTGAATTGGTAGTACAAGACGCAGATCATGATAACAATCACATCAACAGCAGAAAGATTTTTTTTATTTTTTTTTTAAAGCTTGTCAGTCTGTTTAATGTGGCTGTGCATGAAATATCTAAACGTTGCAGTTCTACTTGGAAACCAGATGTACAGGGATGTTTTGGCTCTGGTGTGCAACCCAGTTAACCAGAGTTTTAATCCTGCAGATTTACTGCATACAAGATACTCAAGCAAACGTGTTCAACGCCGCCACTTGGGTAGCAGGTGCATGCATTTCTGCATTCTGTGTTGAAAATTAGGTATATTTCCACCTAGCAAGATCACTGATAAATAGACCAGCTACTTTATATCTGCTGATTTATCGATATATGTTTCCGGTGGCATTGTCGGGTTCCTCTTCAATTCTGATTAAGACCATGCCGACTTTTGCTTCTAAAGTCAACTAAATGTCTCTAACATAAAGTCTAAACCTGCTTTGCACTCAAAGGGCCGAAATGTACAGCTGCACTTACATCCAGTTATATTCAGTATATGTTTACAGAAAAGAGGATTTGTGTACAAGACGTATGAGACATCACCAGAGAGATAAAAATTGAATGCGGACCCAGGAGCAGGCAGTGAGGAGTGTCTCATCGATGTATTCATCTACAGCCAGTGACTGGATGACATGGCTGTAGAATGCGATATCTTTTCCAGTTAAAAAAAAAAAAAAAAACTCACAGGACATATAAAGTGTGTGTGTGTGTGTGTGTCTTCTTTCAGCTGGCATGAAATGTTGTAATTGCTTTAAGAGAACAATTTTCATATCACCACATGACAAACAAAGCTAATTGAAATCTGCAGGTGCACTGTTGACTTTTCGTTATTAGGTTGTAGTCGCATAATATGTCCGGGGGGTGGAGGAGGGAGTGAAAAGGAAAAGGGAAAAAATGCATATTATTATTGCTTTTGATACACAGCTTCTGATTCAGTGTTTGTTTTGTTTTGTTTTTATTGTTTTCAACTTTGTATATTAATAGGGATGACATTGAAATTATGATAGAACAAATATGCAATTATAGAGTTGAGAAGAAAGTGTTAGATTGACACAGATGCATACATGGTTCTCAAAATTAATATTACATGTGTAAGTACATTGTGTATGTTAGTATGATGAGAAAAGATATAATAAAGTCACTATACTGCAGCAAATACACTCACTCTCTCAATCATCATCTATACCACTATACTGTACTCAGGGTCACAGGTGGCCTGGAGTCTATCCCAGGAAACTTAGAGTACAAGGCGGTGTACACCCTGGACAGGGTGCCAATCCATCGCAGGGCACAGACACATACACACACTACGGCCAATTTGGGAACGCCAATTAACCCAACCTACATTTCTTTGGAATGTGGGAGGAAACCGGAGTGCCCGGAGGAAACCCACCAAGCACGGGGAGAACATGCAAACTCCATGCACACAGAGATGAGAATCGAACCCGGACCCTGGAAGTGCAAGGCGACAGTGCTAACCACTACACCACCATGCCGCCGCAGCAAATACAATGTGCTGTATAAACACTGAAGTAGTCTGATCCATCTTTGGCAGACACTAATGAATATGAATGAGTATGCAAATGCAACAATCATGTGACAAAGTGTCAAAATAAACAAGATGTCGGAAGCCCAAAGAAGTGAAGATTTTTCTTGGCAAATTCCATAAAAAATGTGCACTTTTTTTTGTTTTTGGCTTGTTTTTTGCTTGTTGGCTGTGTCCATCACGAGGATTATTTAGAAGGAAATTATAATGAGTCCTCAGGTCACATGATCTCAGTGCAATGGAAGGGAGGTTGGGCCTAATTAGCATACTAAAATTACAGGTTACACAAAACAATTTTCAAAAATTATTTTTTATAGTTAGAAGTACAAGGCCAAGACAAATTTTTATGAATATTCCTTTTATTTTTTGTGTACTTGTATAGTCTGAACCAATCTTTAAATAACAGAGATTGTTTTATATGTTGTTTTGATGACAGCTGCACACACTTGGCATTCTCTCAGTCAGCCTCATGATGTACAGTAGTCACCAGAAATGGTTTTCCAACAAAGTTTCTAGAGGTATTGAGTACTTGTTTGCTGTTGACATACCCCCAAAACGGTCTCATTTGGATTTGGATCGGGTGATTGTAGAGGCCAGGTCATCTGATGCAGCACTCCATCACTCTTCTTCTTGGACAAATAGCTCTTACATAACCTAGAGGTGTGTTTGGAGCAGATGCGTGCAAACCAGATGGGATGGCATGTCATGGCAAAATACTGTGGTAGCCATGCTGGTTAAGTGTGCCCTCAATTTTGTCACCAGCAAAGCCCCCCCACACCATCACACCTCCTCCTCCAATGCAGCACAGCATCTGAGGTGGTTTCTAAGGCTGGCAATTATAATAAACTTATCCTCTGCAGCAGGATAAGTTGCTTGCTTATTGGTCTTCTTGGTCTTGCTTTCCTCAGACGGTCCTCATGAAGGTCAGTCTCATCGTAGTGTTTGATAGTTTTGGCGACTGCACTTGCGGATACATTCAAAGTTCTTGAGCTTTTTCAGTGTATATTTATAGTATAGTATATTTATAGTTTCACACTTTTTTTGTTTACTACATAATTCCATACATTTTCTTTCAAAGTTTGATTGTTCACTATTAATGTACAAAGTTAATTATTTAAATAAACACTAGGAGAAGGAAGGCCCAAACGTTTAGATGGTAAATTTTATATATTATCATATATTTATATATATGATATTATCCCTTTTTTCATATAGTTTATAGTTATTATCCAATTTTCTAATACTTTATAGTTATTATTGTGGTTTCTATTGATATTTGTTCTGTTTATTTGTGTCCATCACCACCAGGAATTCAAAATTCAGACGAAGTTGACAATGACGTAGACTCAACATCGGCCTACGACACAGCCTCCATGCACATGTCACTGAATAGCCCGATGACTTACCGTATAGAACCCTGGAATGCCAGCAGCAGTGGTGACGGCATGTTCTGTATCATTTCCTAAATGACACAGTCTGTCTTGTCTTGGCGTTGTCACTCTTGGCCTTCAAGCCCTAGTGGAGCCAGGTGTTGGGAATCTGTTCCATGGCTTGGAAATGGTATTCCTGGCAACTCCACACCATCTGGCGATGTCTGCTTGCATTGCATCAAGTTGAAGCATCCCGATGACTATATCTCTCTCTCCCTGCTAGCATTGTCTAAATACTGTGAATGCACAATTAGAGCGTTTTCCTTACTTTTGAATCCAAGACATGTCAGCTGAACATAATCACACTTAAGAAGATGTGAGTTAGGTTGTCCACTATGAAGTAACACTTTAAACAGTACACATTTTTTCATAAAATGCTTTATAGTGTAACTTGTCCATGAGTATATAATTGTGTAGTGTGAAAGCGCATTTGCAGTGCATCCGCCTCTTTGTCGACTTGTACTCATCTGTGTGTGAGGGTGTGTTCCGTCAGACGCTCCGGTGCAAAGCGATCCGAATTTCGTAAACAACCGCTGCAGTATAAATAGCCCGAAATTTAATTAACAGATGATCCAAAGCCACACGCTTGCAATTACGCCGCCAAGGCCCTGTCTGTAGGAAATGACGACTGGAAGCACTAATGGCGCTAGCTTACACTTTACTGTCCGCCTCAGTCTAATGCTATCATTTGGATAAAAGTTGGCGGGCACAAATTGAGTGATTTAATGGGATTAAAAGGACATTAAGGACATTAAGGAAAAAAGAATGCGAGAGTTTTTCAAGCACGCATTGTTCAAGCACGGATTCACACAATAGTAAAGAGGGGAAAAAAATCTGTAATTGAATGATTATATGTCGAGGTGGAGTGTAGATGTAGTCAACTGCGACAGACAGGACCGACAGGACTAGCAGGACGAGGTTTTTATTACTGTTTATAACATGCAACCTCTGTTTAAAATGTCACTTTTTTTTATTTTTATTTTTTTAGTTTCTTTCTTTCTTTCTTTCTTAAAACTGAGCCTGGTGTGTTGATGCCAATTCACTGCACCAGCAAGATCACCATAAATCACCATATTCGTGTTTTTATCTCGCTCATTCTCACATAAGCAGGCCAAGGGCGACTTCCTGTCACTGTTTGCTTTTCAGAGCCTGGTCTCGGCATGTTTTTCTAAAACTGCAGACCCTCTCTCTCTCTCTCTCGCCTCCCTACAGTACATGTCAGGCTCATTACACAACCAGACGGGACACAGTGACCAGGATGTAGTTCCGTGCTCCTCCACCGCACTTCTGTACGACACACACACACACACACACACACACACACACTTGATCCTCAGCACTCATTTTACCCCCATTGGTGTGTGTGTGTGTGTGTGTGCGCTTTACTGATGATCATGGGACGCAGGATCGGTAGAGAAGCAGATGGTGGAGGCATGTAAAGAATGTCGGCCTCCACGACAGGCCTGTGCAGGTCTTCCTTGTATGCAGGAGAGGTGAAAAAAAAGGATGGGTGAATAAAAATAGGCTTGACGTACAAGAAGCAGCTTTTAAATCACCAATGTTTTGGGGGGAACCGTAAAGACAAACACAATAACATGTGAGGTAATGTATGTGGATGCTCCTACAGTACAAGCATGTGTGTACATGAGTGTTTTTTATTTTTTTGTAAAATGTGAGGGGTGAAACAGATAAGAATTCTCTGTATTATCTCAAGAGATAGTGAGTTATCATGAGGTCATCCCTAGACAAGAGCCTCTGGGAGGGAGGACAGGGTTGTATCTCTCTCTCTCTCTCTCTCTCTCTCTCTATCTCGTCTCTTGTCAATCACAGCAGCACTGATTCCACTGAGCTCATGTATGTAATAGAAGATGGATATCACTTTCCTCTGAGTGTGTTAAAGATCTGGCTGACTAGCTTCACATGTCTCAGAGGAAGCACGAGATTATCTTTCACCTTGGTAGCAGGTTGTGTCCGGGTTTGACCTTTAATCCCAATTTACTGTATGCGTCCTTCATCTAGCACAGCACTACAGTACATCAATCTTATCTCAACAGAAAATACATTTTAAAAACTGCTGCGAAGGTTTAATCAAAAGTCCGACAGTGTGTTTACAGGATTCTTCTCGCGCTTTGCCTGACTGTCCTCAGTGATGAGAAACTCCGCCATCCTGCAGGGCTGATTTTTCTCGAATTTCCCCATCAACACGTCCCTGTTTATCAACCCGTCACTGAGAACAAAGATCCTTCAGAGCCCGACATCACAGGGTGTTTCTATGTGTGATTTTTATGAAGTGTGTGAGCCACTACACCCAGGAGAGCCACAACTGGCCTCTTGCCCTGTTCCCAAACTCAGCCATGCGCACACACACGCACGCACGCACGCATACCAGAGCAACAACTGCGCAGGGAGATACAAAAAGGGACAGGAAGTCTAGCAAAGGACAATGAGGTTGGAGTGGGACGTCCAGCACGTGCAATCCATCTCGCCGCTTTTTCCTCTGTCACGCTGGATTTCATTTCCTCTCTCTCGTCCTCCTGTCATACAGACACACGCTCGTTTTAAATGCATGACATCATATATGAGAGCTCCTGCACAACAACCCCCCCTCACACACACACACACACACACACACACACACTTCCATCCTGCTTCTTATTCCCTTCCAGATTTTTCTCTGAGCACGCGCACACGTATGTGTGTTTGTGTGTGAAAGAGAGAACGTGCGGCACCACATGTTCCCCTTCTCATCCTGTCCGCTCTTAATATTAATAACGGCTCTCCAGGTAATAGATCGCTCAGGGACCTCGATGACGCCGAGAGCTAAACCATTCACAAGATGTACTTCACCAGGGTTAAGCGTATCACACAAACTATAATGAAATTTCCCTGGAGATAGCTGGGATTATCCAAATATCTGGATATCCAAACATATTTTTGTACCAGGTAACCGAATTCAGCGCTCAAACACGGTGGAATACTAATGAAAGAAATCGAGGATTATAATGTAGAGATTATTATTATCGTTCATTATAGTTCTTTAAAAAAAATGAATAAATCAAAACTGAACTTCAAATCTGATTATATGGACATGCTCGTATTCTTCATGGATGTTGTGCATAAAGGTTTATGAATATAAAACAAAATCAAAGGTCGCTGTTTTTTTTTTTTTCCCCGAGGTTTAGCAGCCTGTTAGCTTTAATCAGTATTTGGGTTAAGGTGTTTAGACTAGGAACACGTTGCTCTGTAGGATGTACAGTAGTGATGGGAAGTTTGAATCATTTTAGTGACTCGATTCTTTGAATCTCGTTCATCAAAATGAACAAATCTTTTTTTGAGTCATTTAGCTAATTTCGTTCATTTGACCAGAAATGTTACATTTTTAATAAACAGACCCCCAACACATCTACATACACAAATTTTGTCTATAGTTTTGGCTATTACAATGCAGCTAAGGACGTATTATAAACAGAACGATCAGCTCACCATCATATCTTCTGGTCCGAGTCGTTCTTTTGAATCTATTGCACTTCATAGCGTCTATGGGAGTCACGTGACAAAAGAACGAACGACTCGGGACTTGGAAGATTCGGTGAGAACCGTTCAATTATGTTTCCTGTACATGACCTACGGGGGTTTTGCGATGATTTGCGCATACGCGCCCAGTAGAACATGAACGAATCACTTTCCGAGACTACTCCTTCTTCTGAGTCACATTAAAGATTCATTCAAAAAGAACGAATCGTTCATGAACGACCCATTACTAATGTACAGTAGACTGTTATCTCCAAATGGAACAGAAGTGGATCTTTGCTAAAGTACTCAACCTAGGAAAGTTCTTACATTGATGACTCTTCTGGGAATCACAAAAAAAAAGTTTATTTTGCCAAGAAGATACTTCAAGTATCAAAGTTTACCATTTTTAGAAGACCCCCGTTTTCTACACAGGCGGTGGTGTAATGGTGCAGGGATGCTTTGCTGCTTCATGGCTATAATAGACAGAACCACAAAAGTCCACCTCTGAATGGCTCAAAAAAAAATTTTAATTACAGCTTTGGCGTGGCCTAGACAAAGTCCATGATGTGAAAGTTCTTTTGCAGTTCATAGAGAAAATCCTTTTCTTGAGTAAATAAAATGAATGTTTAAAATCAGTTTTGTGTTTATAACACAGACAGGGAAAATATAATATTCTGGTATATACAGTATTTTATATGTACTGTACAATTGAAATAAAGAATTCTCTAATAAACTTATAGTGTATATTACATACAGTATAAGTATTACAGTTATGTACAGTTATCTAAATATCTCATAAGAGCATCTTTTTTTGTCAGAATAAAGCACTCCGTGATCGCTCAATGATTCCCGGTGCTACTCTGTTAGTTCAGCCTGAGGTACGACACATGGTGGTGTGCTTACAGTACGTTCTAGTTACAGGTGGATGTCTGAATGCAGGAGTTTTCACAGCTTTCACACCTCGGTGATTTGTCTTTTCCTTGTTCTTTTTTTTTTCTTCTGCTCGCTAGAACGTAGACGTGACCAACTTCAGCAGCAGTTGGAGTGACGGTCTGGCCTTCTGTGCATTGCTACACACATATCTACCTGCACACATCCCTTATCAGGAGCTCATCAGCCAGGACAAGGTAAAACACACGCGTGACATACAGTACAGTACAGTACAGTACTGTGCAAAAGTATTGAGCCATCTCATCTCTTGTTTCTTCATATAAAATTCAACTTAATGATGTAGATTAAATTAGAGAAATAGGAACAAACGTTTTACTGTGACAGCCTGCAAAGTGCCCCAAGATACTGTACAACATTGGCTTTGTTTATGGCTGTAGCAGCCTCATTTCCCCTCTCGTCTGTTCCAACCACTCAGGATTCAGCATCAGCAGTATACTGTACTAATCACCGATCTGATCATCTGCCATCATCTGCACCTGTTTCTCACTGGTTCCTGCTTTAAGTTAGATGTTTTTTTATTCTTGAATGAGTCATAGGTCACTGTGAGGCTCAAGAAACAAAAAACATTCCTCTGAAACTGCTCAGGGACAGGGACTGGACTGAAAATGAGAGACAAATAAAATCCTTCAAATCCTCAATGGACTTCTTTACTTGCATGTTAATTAAGGATTAAAACACCACGGGTGCGCTGCTACTGTATAAGGATGGAAAGTTTTTATTTTCCAAAAAAAACAGCACGTCATGAAGTGTTTTACTGAGACTTTCCTTAGACATGGTTCCTCCTGCACGTATGGTGCAAAAGATGGCAAGTGATCTTCAGTGATTACGGGTTCGCTGTGCTTCCATCGGTCTGGAATTGCGTTAGAGGTCACGGAACACTTCGACAGATCTGTAGGTGACGACATGTTACTGTGCAATGTGTCCCGATGACGACAACAAGTCCCGATGAACTATCCACTGTCCAACGCCTTTGTAAAGTCAATAAAGGCGATGCTGGGATTCTTTACTTAACGTACAAGCTAGTATGATAACTACGGAATAAAACTCAATAGTCATGCTGTTATAAAAAACACTCGAAAACAGGGTGTCATAAAGCATTTTATTTCTCTTTCATCACATCAAGTTTAATTTATTAACAAACATCGCATAGTTTTTCATATATGTACATCTATTCTGGAACATCTGTTTATTTATTCATTCGTTGTTTATACCGTTTATTTTGTATACAGGGTCGTGGGGGGCACTAGTGGGGGGGGGAGAGAACATGCATGCAGAGAACATGCAAAGTCCATGCACACAGACCCGTGGTGGGTATCGAACCCCGACCCTGGAGGTGCAAGGCCACAGTGCTAACTGTTGTTTTCACTTATTGTCACAGCTATAAGCAGATTGTCATGTTACCGAGAAACCGGGGGAAAATAATGACAAACTTACACTAGAGACTCCATCCATAACTGTTTTTCTACAGTATATCAGTGATTTATATATTTTTATTTGTTATATCTGTGCTGTAGATCACGTGGAGCCCTGTGAATAACCCATTCCTAATGAACCCTTAGTTCCTGAAGTTCAGAAGTTCATTTTTAATCATGGAGTTATTAATACTCACCTCTTGTACTACGGGTCTATTGTTCAGTCTCGCTCCTGATACCTGATGCTGTTAGTCATCAAACATGCCGTGTAAGTCCTCAAAGCTTCCCCTCTTCTGCTTTGTCTAGTATAATGAATGACTGGCAGCCTGTTGAAAGAATTTATATTACCAGATGGCACATGGACGGATGACGGAACACAATACCCAGTAAACAAACAGTTAACTCATCGCACTGGTGAGAGGAGAAAGGAACTACTTGTTTTATTGTTTTTTTTCTCCCACAGACACGTACAGTATATAACTTTGCCACTGAGAGCTCCGGCAGTAAAAAAAAAAAAAAAAATTATGTTTACGAGGAAGATTTGAGAAACGATGACTGCGGCACTGATAGTCATTTATTCATTTGTTTTCAAGGTGATTGCAACAGAAACTAGCTGCGCGTGCCATACATTTAGGTTTCGACTCCTGACACAGCAGGCAGCTATTTACACAGCTGTGACGTTAATTAATTAGAGAGAAAATACCAAATCTTTCAGCTTTATGGATTACATACAGACTTCTAATGATTAAAAATGTTTGTGTGTGTATGGTCGTACTCAGAGAGATGCTTTCATCAGTTTAATAAAAAAAGCAGGCCATGATTATGTTCTCATATATTACACGTTGACTCGAGTAGCTCACATTTATTGATGTGGACGAGCTCGCACGCCAATGCAGGTTTATTATGCAGAGAAAATGTTACGCAAACCAACACTGAAGCTGTAATTAGATGTCTTTGGCATGACATGCTAACAAGGGGAAGAAGCACAGATGTTTATTTTGGTAGTGTGCCGTACGTGTGCGCCACATGTGGTGCGTACCGACAGCTCTGCCTGTGTTTATTATTGTCGATTTTCGTCTTTCTGTGTGGTATACGACCTTTAATACTCGCGTTTGTTTTTTTCTGCAGGGCCGCAATCTGACCCTGGCCTTCCAAGCAGCTGAAAGTATCGGGATTAAACCTTCTCTGGTGAGAAAACACACCACACACATACATGCATGAGAATGCGCGACTTTAACCGTACGCTTTCTTCAGCTGATAATGAGACACGAAATACATACGCGATCCCCTGGTGAACAGTTACTGGGTGGAAATTGGTGGAAATTGTCAAACGATGAGTTGTCAAACTGCAGGAAGTCATAAAAAGGTGTAGAAGAATAGCTTTGAGTCAAATGCAGACTAAAGCAACAGGTGGAGGACGACTACAGAGGAAAACCGTACAATAGACAGCAGTGCGGCGCATTCACACGGCTGGTACTCCATTGTATTTCCAAGGTAGTCGGTTTTATGCCTCTTCGCACTGACTGCCTAACACATTGTGTGGAATTTTGTTGATGGCGATGAAGAAATTGTGCAGTACAAGCGCAGGATATTCTGACTACAGAAGCGATTACTGATTAAATTAATCCAGACGCCAATTCAAGCAGGTTCACCTTTGTACAAAGAGAATGCAACCGGCTTTTATTTCCTGCATCAGGGTATAAATAGTGTGCGGCTTACGCTGCATCTTTTGATGTTCCGTATTGTTTTTGTTCTGGAATAGTTCCAGAGTGGCTGATCGGCCTGAACTTTAGTGAAGAGAATGAAATATGAAATCAGTCAAAGCAGGAAGCCATGCGATCTACAGTAATCACACGTGAACACGGTTCCAAAAGCATGTCTGGATCTTCATCTGGAATACACACTATATCCTTTGTGTGTGTGTGTGAGTGTGTGTACAACCAGGTAAGGAAATGGTGCATCGTCCTACAGCATGTAAGGGACATTTTTCTTTTCTTTTTGTCTTCATCTCCACTCGTCTCCACATATACACCAAAACATCACTTCAAATCAATACAAAGCTTCTTTTGATGGATGGAACTCTATACTCCAGTGAATCATTTCTATCCTTGTGAGGAAGCGCTCTCCTCCAGGATGACCCCGCCCACATCCGGAAGGCCTCACCAAACGCTTGGGCGAGGATGAAAACTGTGTCGATGGCATTCTGTCACACACCATCACACTCTTAAAATCTGCAACCTGATTGGACAGTTTTTGGAGCAATGTTTTAAGACGGCGCTTTTTATCGCCACCGACGAAACACCCTCTGAGTAGCGGAAACGTCTTTTGGAAGAGCTTGAAAATCAATAAATCAATGCCAGTGCATTAAAGCTGTTCCAGCGGATCGTGAAGACCCAACATCTCATCAATACACTTTATGTTGTTTTTTTTTTTCTCCTCTTTAATCTGTCACCTGTCTGTCCCGGATTGTTCGGTCAATAATTGCTACGTATAAATATACGAAATAATAATGTATAAAAACATATCCTTTTTTTTTTTTACCTTTAAAACCTATTTGTTATTTAAGTTTAATTACTCATTTTAGGAGAACTTTTGAGAAGCAGTGAGGAACTCGGCCTATTTGAGAACTTAATTTGAGAATTTAAAAAGATGAAGAGTGCAGAATTTAAACTCTAAAGAATCTATTTTACCATTCAACATCCTTATCATTCCGTATGTATTATATCGTAGTGTTGTTTCCTTATTATTTTTTAGAAACAGTGAAAATGCTTCTATGAGCAAAGTTTTGACCAGTTCTCTAAGAAGTAAAATTTTTAACTGAATAAAGCATCAGTAACAGCTTTGGCATGACACTACAAATGTTGTTCAGTTTGACTTGAAAGTTTGAGGAAAAAATGATTTCTAAATGACGCAAATAAATTCAGAACCGGAAGTGTTATTTGGTACAGCGAACCTCACCAACCCTCCGCCGTCTCTGGTCATGACGCCTCTGACCTGTCTGATCTGATAGAAAACAAAGCAAATAGCAATGACATGAAGCAGAACTGGAACCGTGCCGGCCGCTGTCCATTCCTCTTCTGCTTTCTCTCTCTCGCTCTTCCTCTGGGCTCAAACCTAAACAAGATTAGATTTGTTTTCTGCCAGGCTCAGACCGATCGAGGGACAATTCAGAAATCAAGATATCAGAAATTCCGCTACCTTCGATAAGTTTTTTTTTTTTTTTTTTTTTTGACATCTCACAGTCCAGAGGCAGTGGGTTTATTTTGGCTTCCCTCCTCTTGCCATGAATCATTCAGTAGCTTTAAACCCTAATCAAACAACGGCTGGGAAAGATATAGTGCTGTGATTTTTGAGAAGTGCTGTTCTAGCTTAACTTACGGTAAAAGTATTGCAGATTTCCAAACGCCCTCTGGAAACATCATGTGTGCTTGAAGGCCAGGTAGAGGGTGTTTAAATGTTTACAAGGTTCTCTTTAATTACTTGTTTTCCTTATCCAATTAAACATTTGTATATTCATTAAAAAAAAATTAAAAACCTCTCAGCAACAACTTAAAAAGATGGAAGAAATAAAACAATGGAAGCGCGTGCAAATGCTTTTTTAGCCGCAGGCTTCCTGGTAAATTAGATTCATAAAATATTTAACACTCAGCGTTTCTGCTCGCACTCCCAACTATTGCAAAGGAAATATCTGGAGGGCAGGGTCTATAGATTGCACTGGGGGAAGAAGGTATTGGTCACACCAGTGACATGAATACAGACCAGGTAAAAGAGCTTCTTGATTCCTTTCTTCAAACACTAAGGCACCATTTTGGCGAGAAAGCCCTGAGGGACGGGTATGATGGATTAGATGACAGGGAGAAGGTTAGTCCTGATACTGAAGCAGCGGACGTTGTTCTGATCAGCATCCTTCAAAGGTGCTGCTGAAAGGGGAACAAATCGTGTTATTATGATAAGCACGGAAAATAAAATGATATTTCAGGAAAATGAAAGCATTGCTGAATATGCACTATTGTATAGTTGCGGACAGAGTATGAGTATGTTTTTTTTTTAATAATTTTTTTGGTATTTGGGTTCTGTGATCAAGCCGAACAAGAATAAAAACGACTCCTGAATGGAAAGGAAGCGGACGCACCTCGGTGTTCAGTGCTCGCTGAACTGAACTGCTCAAACATGTTTAACAAGCACGCTCGCTGATACTGAGAGTCCTCTAATATCGTTTAAACACCATAAAGACGCTTTTATCAGGCCAGTTGTATCGTACGAAGATGCTTCCCCCATCCATACAGTACGCTTGCTATCTAACTATTGATCATGTACCAAGAATGCCATGTGCTGAGTATACTGTAGTGTGAGCACAGCGTTTGTGTCTGGTGTGCTATTCTTGGAACACGAATGATTGCTGATGCGTCTTACTAACTGTGACGTCGCTGTCTGCCCCCGTGACTTAAGACTGTAATCCCCACATCTGATGAACATGCCCAGGAAAATCCCTCGTCTCAACACACTCATGAGAGATATCGTGAATCGAATCGCTCATTGACTTTTTGACGACTTTGAGTTGAGGGACTCGTTTCCTCGATAAGACAGTTTTCATGCGTCCGAAATGAAAGATGTCGCTACTGAATTCCTGAATTTACATCAAGTATATACAAAAGTCTAAGATTAACTGTCACACTGTATATACAGGTTCACAAGAACCTTTCATTTATGATCTAAATGAGTTACACACACAGACTGTATACATGCACTACAGTAATTCCTGCCTTTCCTCACTGGTGCACAGATTCGCTATAAGTTGCGGACTGTAATAACATAATGATGATCAGTTTTGTAGAAGACGGATCTATTAGATCAACAGCTTTCAACAGCTTGAACAGCACACAGAGAATAGATCGAGCTGCTACGTTTGACTTCCTGACTAAAAATAGCATTTAATTGCACCCTAAACATTTTAAACACGTCTGTCTTGATTTAATGCTGGATCGGGAGGGGGAAAAAAACTGTAATAAAACATTCAGCCGGCAGTGTAATGTGATCTCTGGGGAACGGGAGACAACGATGCTAGCCATTGATAATAGCATAATAAATAAGTGTTTATTAAAGGAACACACGTCCCAGTGGTGGATCCTTTTCAGTAGGAGCCACGGCAGTGACCAAGGCGAGGTAATTAAGTGATACTGATGTGCACATGTGGGATGTAAGATTTGTGTCTAATATTTCCATCTCAACGTCCCTCCCTTCCTCCTTCCCTTGTTGTCTCTCTGTATGATGTTTAGGACATTGATGAACTGATGCACACGGACAGACCAGACTGGCAGAGCGTCATGCAGTATGTCTCTCAAATCTACAAGTACTTCGAGACTTGACACTTTAATGAAGGAATGGCAAGTGGAAGGCACAGAATCCCAGAAGCACTTACTGCTCATTTCGTTTCACACACGTACATCACACGGTACATGCATACACGTACAGAGAGAGCGAGAGAGACTTGAACGCTCCTCATATATATATATAAATATACAGCGTCAGACAAAAAAATGTATACACACCTCACAAAAAAAAAAACTTGTATAAATAGTTTACTACTAAATTTATTGCTACATGTTATATATTGATATATTAGATCATATTATGAATATTATATTCATATAATACACATCATATGATTTTTCTCTTTTCTTGAAGTGTGTATACATCTTTTTGGCTGACTTTGTATACAGTAAGCTGTAGACTTGAACGCTCCTCATACACACATGACAGACGGAGCTCACAGCAGCGTCACACTTCCAAAATCCTTCCCTTTTACATATTTATATATTCTCAGACTGAAAAAGTGATTTCGGCTGGTGTTTGTTTCAGCTCGCTTGAAGTAGTAGTTATTTTATTGTTTTTTTTGTTGTTTTTTCTGCGTAAAAGCACGGTACAGATATTAGTGTTATGCTGTTTACAGAGAATGGATTACTATCCATTGTATTTTTAAGAAAACTATTTTTGAATCTTGTGTTAATTCCTATAGGCACAACTTTAGCAGACTGTAGAAGGGTGGGTTATTTTCTCTACCCTGATTAACAAGTATTAATCCTAAGAATTAAGATATTTTTCTGCCGAGTCATGCTGGGTGTATATAGTACACATAGATGTAATTAAGGTGATATTTAACGCTAACAGTTCACTACTCCATGCCATATGTCAGTACACTAAAACGCATCCTGAGAAGGAAATAAACACGTGTCCCCGTCTCTCTTTTATTTATTGGCACCACTGATCTATTTTGTTTGCATTGCCAAGTTCTCCTGTTTGAAGGATTTCAGTTTTGCCTGGTGAGATGAATTTATGTCTAGATGTTCTCTGTCTATGTTCAAGTGTTCTTAATTAAAATAAATAAAGGAGGTTATGGTAAATTTGTCACTGAAAGTGTTTTGCTCTGTCACTGCTGATGATCTCGCACCACACAACAGGAGAGGGAAGAGTCACGACGACGCCCAGTTTTATTGCTCTGCAAATGCTCATTAAAACATGAGTGATGGGAGAGGAAGACCAGCAAACTAGAACGTATCCTTCTCAATACAGAATCCACTTGAAAAGTCAGATTTCACATGTGATTACCAGTGAAAAACATATTCAAATTACATGTGGACTCGCATGCAAACACCTGACAGCATCTGAGTAACCTAATACAGTACATACACCACCTGGGCAAATAAAGAAAAGTCACACGTTAATATTCATTCAGTCACCTTTAGCCTTGATTATAGCGCACAATGTGGTGTCCAGTTCATGTGTGAAAATGATTCCTCATGTTCCCAGAGCTACTTTCTCACAATTGGAGTCCTGGAATGTGCCGGTGACATCAGAGGAAGAAAAACTCCATACTGTACAGTAGATGTGATAATCTGTTCATTCAGTACATCCAGGTCGTCAGCTGACTTCATTTTATTGCCAAATAACGTTGCTGAGCCGAGACCCGATCAACTGAAGAAACCCCAGATCATAACACTGTCTCCAAGGTCTTGTACAGTGGACACTCTGCATGATGGGGCATCGTTTCAGCCACTTCCCTTCTGACTCTGACACACATATCACTCTGGAATAAGGTCAATCTGGACTCATCAGACACCATGACCTTTTTACATTGCTCCAAAGTCGATCTTTATATTCCGGAAGAAAAAAAATCGAATCATTTTTTTCTGATTAGTTTCACTAACACATGGTTTCCGTATGGACAGACAGCTGTTTGGTCACAATCTTGTGACTTCCCATCACATTGTGTGTAAATGAAAATGCTCTTAATTTAACTGTTAAACACTGCTATACTGTACATTTCTACTCTACTTTTTTTTACAATGCAATTTCACCAAGCATTTACTGTAAGTGATCCTGGCTCACTTTTTTTTCTGACCATATTTCACAATGGTTCAGCACTATCCTTCCAGGTTTTTATAATGGCCTGGACTGTTCCTAACCCAATTCCATTCCAGTCATTGCAATTTTCTGTAGTGATTGTCTTTACTTAATGTGGGCCAAAATTTTTACCCTTCTGAAATGGCTTGCTTTTTTTTTTTTTTGCCTAGGCAGTATACATTAATCAAGAGGGAAGAAAATCACATGGATGCGCTGTAAATGGAAGTAGATAAATGAATCATGTGTCTAAGAAAATCACATTAAATAAAGGAAGTGCTTCTGTTGAGTCCAAATTAATGAAAAAAAAGTTTTTTTTTTACTTTTTAAAATTAATTACAAATACATAATGGGGGAGAAAATATGAAAATTAATAAATTGGGTTATAATAGTTTGACAGGTCATAACATTTTTACAAATATCCTGTGAAAAAATACCATGAGGAAAAAAAAATCATGCAGATAAATTAATTATGGAGGGACGTTTGTATGTCTCACTCTTACTCATTGTCTATACATCCTTATCCTGTATAGAGGCTCATGGGGGGCCTGGAACTTATCTCAGGAGACTTAGGGCACAAGGCTGAGTACACATCCATTGCAGGGCACACAAACACACACTACAGGCAATTTGGGAAAACGCCGATTAGCCTAATCTGCATGTCTTTGGACTGTGGGAGGAAACCGGAGCACCTGGAGGAAACCCATCACAGACCCCAAGATGGGAATCGAACTTGAACCCTGAAGGTGCAAAGCGACAGTGCTGGAGCCTATCCCAGGAGACTTAGGGAACGAGGCAGGGTACACACCCTGGACAGGGTGCCAATCCATCGCATGGCACACACACACTACGGCAATTTAGGAACGCCAATTACCATAATCTGCATGTATTTGAGATACACACCAACCATGGGAAGAACAGGAATCAACCCAGACCCAAACCGAAATGCTCTAGTCAAAGACAGAACAATTTCACACACACATACACAACTTGAATTTGTCATAATTTTTTTTCTGATACATTCATATACATAAATTTGTTCAAATAAAGTAAATGAATTTAAATCCATCATGTCAGAATAAATAAATCACAAATTCAAGCTGTGTGTGTGTGTGTGTGTGTGTGTGTGTGTGTGTGTGTGTGTGTGTGTGTGTGAAACTGTTGTGTCTTTGACTCGAGCGTTTGGGTTTCATCAGCGTCTATTCATTAATAAATCAGCCACTTTGTGTTGCTGATGAGAACTGAAAGCATTCGGCTGTTTTTCCAGTTTGATCCATTCCACGGAGTTGTACGTGGGAATCTTTACAGTGCATCACTTTTCCTTTTAGCCCACACACACACACACACACACACACACACTACAGACTGTTGTTTGCGGTTATATAATTAGAACGTCCGACTTGGCTGAGGTTACTACAAACCCCCGCGGTGGGCGTGGCCGGGCAGTGGGCGTGTCTCCGTGCTGTCATGGGCATGTCTGAGAGGCGTGTGATGGATGCGCATTTCCTGAGCGCAGCTGCACGGAGTAACATGAGCGCAGAAACAGTGAGAGGGTAAGAAAGTCTAAAGTGTGTGTGTGTGTGTGTGTGTGTGTGGACATGACTGCAGGAAGTTACAACGATGTGAGTTTGTAATAAGTTTTTTTTTTTTTTTTAGATGGCTGTAGAGGAGCGGCGGGCTGGGAGATGTGCGGCGGCGCGGTGCGCGAGCGGGTGTTTGTCCTGAGTGACGGCGGCTTTCCGGCGGCGGCGCGCGCTGTGTCTCCTCGCTGAGATGAGTACTTTCTACATCACCATTGAATTGATCATCGCTGTGCTGTCTATCGTCGGCAACGTGCTGGTGTGCTGGGCTGTCTCCATCAACTCCAACCTCAAAACCGCGACCAACTACTTCTTGGTGTCCCTGGCTGTCGCTGATATTCTGGTCGGCTGCCTCGCCATCCCCTTCGCCATCACCATCAGCATCGGGCTGCCCTGCGACTTCTACGGCTGCCTCTTCCTCGCCTGCTTCGTCCTGGTGCTCACGCAGAGCTCGATCTTCAGCCTCCTGGCGGTGGCCATCGACAGATACCTGGCTGTCAAAATCCCACTCAGGTGAGACTCAACTTTCTCCCTGATGTCCTCTGAGCCCGGCGCGAGGCACGTGCTGCATAAGATGTCACAATGTTGCCAAAACATCTTTGATCTCTGATGTTGAATTAGAACCAGCACCAAAATGTTGCCAAAACGTCTTTGATCTCTGATGTTGAATTAGAACCAGCACCAAAATGTTGCCAAAACTTCTTTGATCTCTGATGTTGAATTAGAACCATCATTTAAAAAATAATAATAATTCATTCATTCTTTTCAACACAGTTTCCTACTTTTTTCTGCTTCACATTGTTCTAAGTAAAGTGTAAAAAAAAAACCTTGTTAGTGGTGACTGGTTCTGTTCTGTGTCTGGGGGGTTAAATATCATATAAGGAAAGAATTCTTATGATTCAGACTTTCAGGCCTCACTGTAGACTGCGTTCTATTTTGAGATGATGAAATACTGATGACCTTTTTTTTTTTATGTAAAACTCTGATCAGGTAAAAACGACACTGGCTGTAAATATCATTAATTCATTCTTTTATTCATCATTATTACATTTTCAAATCTGAGCAGTGAGTTTCAAAATTCAATGTTCACTTCTATACAGATTTTTATTTCTATATCCGCATTTACTGTAACCATGACCGTTACTGTGAAAGTGGCCTCACAGCATCTAAAGAAAAGGATTGAAATGTGTTTGAAATATGTGAGAAATTAAGTATGATACACTAATATAATAATGATCAGAACATAAGACTTTTGTGAAGAAAGTTGTGCAATTTGTCTCAAGAGACGCTCCTCACTCCTCAGGCGCAAGTTATACAGTAAACCTTTGGCCACAAGGAATGATCTTGATTAGAGAAAGGCCTGTTTGCTCTTCTGTTTTCTCTTTTCTTCTCTGATTAACCCACGTGACTTCAGCTTCACCCACTCAACACCAAATTCCTTGTGTGTGTGTGTGTAACATACGTAGCCAATAAGTCTATTCAATTACAATTTTACTTGTGTAGTGCTTTTAACACAAATCGTCGTGAAGCAGCTTTACAAAATCCAAAGAAATGTGGGAAAAATTAGGGAAATGTGTGAGGAAATGAGTATCTGAAAACTTGCTCATTATGTAGCTGTAACTGATTTACAGTGACTAGTTTATATAACAGTTTCAGCTTTTGGAGAGACTTTTAAGTTTGTCAAAATATAAAAATAAAAAAGGTAGAAAGAAATGACATCAGATTAATGTATGTGCTGTAAGATTTTATGTACGCACAAGCTTTATTCATTTAACACATTTAACTCGTATATTTTATGATGTCAAGCTTTAACACATCAAACTGTGTATTTGGATTTTTCTGATGTCAAGTACAACAAATATTGTCATAAAAGTTACTTTCATAACACTGGGCAAATTTTTATCACTTTATAAGTATGACATCACAGAAATGTAGAACTCTCAAATTGAGCATATTATTCTTATAATTTTTGGTCATAGAAACAGATGAAAACAACCATAAAACACGTTAGAATCTGTGCTGTTTATTTGACTGTGTGACATCTTTTTATTTTGTGGCTCAGTCATGTCGGTTAAAATGAAATGAAAGTCAGTTCATATTCATCTGTAATGAAAAAAAAACAGCAAAACTGGTGTTTACACTGAATACTAGAGGGCTGAACATTTCTGAATGTATCAGGACTGACGATGTTCCATGCAGAGACAGTTTCCTACTTTTTTTCTGCTTAACATTGTTCTAAGTAAAGTAAAAAAAAAAAGTGTTAGTGGCGTCTGGTTCTGTTCGCTCTTGTGTTGCTCGCTTCGAGGTCATGTGTGTCTGGGGGGTAATCAAATATCATTTAAGGAAAGAATTCTTGTGATTCAGACTTTCAGGTCTCACTGTAGACTGCGTTCTATTTTGAGATGATGAAATACTGATGACCTTTTTTTTTTTTTTTTTTTTTTTTTAAATGTAAAACTCTGGTCAGATAAAAGGACACTGGCTGATAAGAGTCACAGTGCTGTAGGCGTCAGTAATCAATAGATTAGCAGCACAGCCTGAAAGCTGTAATTATCAACAGGTTCTCGTACATCCGCAGCTGCGTTCTGACTGCAATGATGTCCTAATCCGCTTTAAAAGCATAACGATGCGCCACTTTAATCTTTGTGTATTAGGTTGAAATCTGATGTGTGGTTATTAATCGAGTGCAGATAATGTGCGAGTGCTGAGAGTGAGGACTGGAGAGAATTACACACACTTGGACGTATTGAAAGGTGCTTAATGCGTCTCAGTAACACCAGACGAATGAGCTCTTACTGTGCTGTATGAGCGTTCAGACTAATGTGTTCTTCAACCGGGACTCAATTTGTCTTACTCGTAACGCCGGTTTATGGGTTCGTACATCTTCTGTGATTGATTGATTTATTTTTTGTTCCAGCGGCTATCGGCAGGGCACACCACGCTCCTGAGTGTTAGGTGTCAAACTTTGCTTTTTAATCCATCAGGAGAAACGAAACTTATCGATGAGGGAAAGAAAAGAGTTTTTAGTAAGCTGGTAGTTAAGACGTGAACGACTGAACTAGGATTTATCACTGACAGCTCGATGTTTTTATCTTCTTCTTCTTTTTTTTTTTTTTTCTAAGAACCATAAGTAGATAAAATCTGGATGGAAACAAAGTTTATCTGATGTATGACTAATATTTTTGAGACAACAGGAATTTTAGAAAATGAAGCAGTAGGCTAGTAGTTATGTGACATACTGTAAAATTCACTCCATAGTCTTACGTCAGAGCTACTGCGCATACTGGTGAGGGATTTAAAATCAATCCACAGGGTGGAGAAGGCAAGACGCAGGAATGCATCGCATTACATCACACGTTCTCATTCTTATCTAGAAGAGTTTTGACCGTAGTCAGTCCTCCCATTGGCTTGTTTTGAGGAGGTGGAGGGGAAAAAACAAAACCAAAACTGTGAACCCAAAGGGGGGAAACCAACATAACACCCAAAAACGCGTTTGTTTTTTTCCATTCCATTAAGAAAGCCACACTGGGCATGGTTCTCAGGTTGCTCATAATTTCTGTTGTAAGTGAAACTGAAAAGTACAATCTTTTTTTGGTTTCTGCTCAGACGAATGATTCTGCAGCTGCATGCGTAGGTGAAAAAGTGTGACACCCTCCTACTATACACGGGTTAGCGTGTTCATCTCCCCCTGACTTACTTACTTGTAAGAAGTACTTTGGGATTTTGCTTAATCTGAACATGTGCTCTAACGGGAAGCAAACTCGAGAGTTCCCACCACACTCCTTTATGGTTTTCATTTAGCACTAAAACCACTGTGCGACTTTCTCATTCGCTCGGCCACCCACTTGCTCGAACACAAAGCCCGGGGTAGTGCGTGGCTGCTTGCCTGGCGTCTAGGGACTCCAGAACTGAGGGCTAATCCGAAGCGTGGACTTGCATTCCAATGCCCTTCTATTATTGCACACAAAGCGAGCTGCGCGGTGGAGGAGGGTTGGTGCGATGTCATTTTTTTTTTTTTGCACAGAACGGTCCCTCTCGCATCGTTCCGCATGAAAACTGCCCAGAGACTAAACAGTCCCGAGGCAACTGCTTTATGTCGCTTTCGCAGATTAAACATGATCTTGGGAATTATATTGTACCGCAAAGTGCCAACTGACCCGGTTTATTATTTATCGGCCTTTTAAATAACAAAACAAACATGTAACTTTCACTTGGGTTTTTTGTGACATTCCAGAAAACATGCTTTTAACAGATGGTTAAAATATATGATGGGAAAATCCCAGTTGCGGTTCAGTAAGTTCCGAACGATGGCTCTGCAAACTGTACTTTAAAAAAAAAAAGTATGACATAAAAAGCAGATTAAAAGCGTGTCAGTTAAGAGCTGCGGATTCTTTCAAACTTTACTGCACAGACGAACTCGGATGTTCAGCCAGAAGACTGTTTTACTCTCCTGTTGTTTTTGAACCACAGAATCTCCCACAGGTCTGCCTCACTTTTATTCTCACCTCCCTGTGGAAAGGGGCGGGGTCATGCAGGAAGAGACCACTCCTATCAGGATAGAAGTGTTTCATTGTTTCCCATACATTTTTTTTTTCAGACGGTCTGCGAGGATATCAAACATTGACTACCACATATTGATTATCTATTTTCTTTACTATTTAAAATGGGTAAAACCTTATTTGAATGTACAGCACATTGATTCACTCAGTCGCTCCGTGCTCTCTTCCTCTCTCTCTGTCTCACACACACACACTAAACACATCTGTAGTAATTTACCCCAAAAGTGATGCACTCACATTAACCCTTATAAAAAAAGTCTTCACTTCCGTATTTTTTTTCTTTTCTTTTTTAAGCAAGCATGCAAGAAGCTAACATTAGCGTACGGCTAGTTAGCGCGGCCGTACATAACCACGAGTCAATATCGACCGCTCGTGCAAGTGGATGAGGTTAATGTTTGTTCTCAATCCGAGAACTCGATGAGGCTTTCGGGTCTGATTAGGCTCGAACACAATCTGAACCAGCGGTACTGGCAACGTAAAACTTAAAAAAATAAATTAAAAAAACCACACGTGGGAAAGCTGAACGGTTCAGTGAGCAGTGTTCTCCCCGTGCTTGGTAGGGGTTTCCTCCGGATACTCCGGGTTTCCTCCCACAGTTCAAAGACATGCAGGCTACGTTCACACGTATTTCAGAATCGCATGTGCTTGTGTGTGCTCATATACCACAATGAGTTGGCAACCCATCCAGGGTGTACCTTGTATTGTGCCTTGATTTTCCTGTATTAGGCTCCATGTGTCCCATGACTCTACATAAGATAAACTGTATATATATATATATATAAGGGATGGATGGATGTGTGAACTCTTATCATTGAATAAAGGGGACAAGCGGACACAACCCATGGCAGTGAAATGGATGAACCCTCCAAACAGTGTAACAGAGCCACCTCTCTCACTGTAGTGGTGACGGATGACTAATCTGACCAGATCAGGTTTCACATCCCTGTCGAGCAGTGCCTGTGGTTTTTGCACCTGTGCGTAAGTGTGGAGGACTAATGACAAGACATCACAGCTAGTAAATGTAAATAACAAACAAAAAAAAATCCCCAACTTTAATCACTAATGTCACCAGAGATCACGTTTTTTCCGAGCAGACTCTGTTGACCCCAATAACGAGCCACGATTCAACGTTTTCCCGCCTCGACCTAAAAGCGAGACCGGCTGATAAGCATTTCTTAGTAGACAAATCTTTATATATTAGATTTACCCCCCTCAGCATTTCTATGCATTCAACAGAGCTCTGTGTAACATCGTGATTGCTTAATTGTATCTTCTAGGACTTCTTTTTTTTCTTTCCTAGAAGCGTCTGAAGTCATTATGTAGAGCATGACGATTACAAGTTAAAGAAACGAATGCAACAGTTTTTCTAAAGATGCTTAAAATATAATTGAATGAAATAGAAAACAGACAGACAAACGATAGCGGTGGTAACGAGGAGTCGCACATGCTGTACACAGGGCCATGGGTGAGAAACTGGGATGCGCGAGGTGGAGAGAAAGTGCCGAGAACGTCTGCTGAGAACGTCTCTAGATCTGTTGCTAGGCTCTAGTCCCTATCCATGTTTACATGTAACCACAAACACAATTCTCACTTTTTTCCCCCCAGTATCTCGCTTATTCTGCCTTTATGACTCATTAGTAAGGACATCTGAATTGACGAGCCAAACCTTAGCGTGCCAATGCGACGTACCACATGCTTTTCAATAACAAGTAGTGAACGGAACCGAAAACCTTTCCATAGCTGAACAACTTCTTCCCATAACATAATAAGCAATAGCAACAACGTAAAATAATGTGATCCAGATACAGGTCTGAGTCAGTCACGTCCTAAATATGAAAGCAGAGGAGACGAGAAATTACGAGATTGGATTTCATCACGACAAAAAAAAAAAATTAAAAAAGTATAAAAAGTTCATGGCCAAAATGAAACATTGGAAAACATTTCCAGTCCTAATAAAACAGCCCTACTTCGATGTAATTTATGATGCAGTAACCTTAACAGCTGGGTTTATATCAGATAGAAACCAGATGATCCCGATTCTTTCAGTAAGAACTCTGAGAACTCCCGTGTCGTGTCCGGATTAAAAGTTGCATCTGAGCGCTCTGAAATTGCAGAATAAATAAACTAAAAGTCGCATGTTTATTGCATTTTAATCACTGGGAAGCGTGCAACACCGAAGCGTTCTCCTCCATGCAGCCATCAGGACCACAAAGTTTTGACGGTTTTGTTTTTTCCCCACATCATCACTGAAACACACTGACATTGTGGGCTTTAATCAGATGTCTTTTGTTAACTGGTAATTAATAACTACCAACATTTTTACTGTATCCTGAACACTTTGGTAAATCTCGGCAGTTCTTGATAATATTTCTGAATAATAATAATAATAATAATGTCATTTGTTTAAACGTTGGTGGACACCTGCCCATCATGGCCATTTGTGCTTTTTTTTCACATGCCATTTCAGATTTAGTCCTGCTTTACTGTTATAATAAGCTCCACTCCTCCGGGAAGGCTTTCCACTTGATTCTTGAGCGTGGCTGTGGGGATTTTTACATTGAGCCACAAAAGCCTTAGTGAGAAGGCCTGGGCTGCAGTCGGGATTGCAGAAAACTTCTGTTACATCCATGTGCTTCCAACTTTGTGGAAACCTCGCTTGGGGAAGCCTGAGAAATGTTCACGTGTCTGCAAACTTTGTCATAGTTTTGCTACCGAACAGTTCCAGGATCCCTGGCTCGATCATGTTATCTGTGCAGAATTTTGCATGTTCTCACTGAGCCCATGCGGGTTTCCTGAAGTTTTTCTGGATTCCACCCAGAAATATGTAGGTAGGTGTATTGGCAAGTGTATTGGCATCCATTGGCATGGATGCCCCGTGTGGTCTGCCTGGATTTGTATGGTGGCTGGGGATGGTTTCCATTAAGACTGTCCTATCATCGATTGATGCTCTGGGGACCTGTGACTTCAGTTGTTCGATAGCTCAGGACTGGAATCTCCTACAGTCTACCTGAGCCTCCAGGAACAAACTGGATCAATCCCTGCTATCCGTTATCACCCAGATGAGGATGGGTTCCCTGTTGAGTCTGGTTCCTCTCAAGGTTTCTTCCTATTACCATCCCAGGGAGTTTTTCCTTGCCACCGTCGCCCTCGGCTTGCTCATCAGGGACAATCTTATCATTTTGATTCATACACATTGCATACAGACTTACTTCTTTTTATTGTGTAAAGCTGCTTTGCGACAATGTCAATTGTTAAAAGCGCTATATAAATAAAATTGAC